>CM053790.1:787251145-787426145 GCA_028749045.1 Cupressus sempervirens
TATTGGAAAAGTCAAAGATTCACCAAATCTGAGCCAACAAGGTTGTTACCTTGAATTTTGTGATCCAGATGGAGGATAAGGATGATGAGCTAGAGGCACAAAATTTTATGTAAACCATTTTTAGGCGAATTCAAAAGGATTCTTTAAGATGTTTCTAGAAGGAACAAGATATGGGTTAGATTCAATGAATCCTACCTAATCCATTCAAAAAAAAATTAAAGGATGGAAGAATCAAGTGAGAAAGAGGATTCCTGACTTCTATTTAAGGAGTCACAGACCAAGAAACAAGAGTTGTTGGTGTGCCAAATTGTGAAGTGGTTGAAAGGTGTTAAGGAGAAGGAAGAACATAGCACAAAGACTCTGCTTCAATAAGTGGTCAGAGAGAGATGACTACACTGGTACTGTTAAGTTTCAGGATTTGCAGCCTTTACTGAACTGGAAAATGTTCAGTAACCATTACTTAACATGGGATTCACTTCACTATATGGGACTAGACAGTGAGATGAAACCTCCGGATTCTAGGCCGACTCCTATTGAATCTCTCAGTGATAACCTCTTAAAACTTAAAGAAAACTTGATGGAAAAGGGGAAGAATTTACTGAAAACCAAACCTAAACCTAAAGTTTAAACTAAGGAGGTGATACACCAAAAAGGGGTGTGAAAATGTAACCCACATGTAACAGAGAGGATTATATAGCTTTATGAAACACAGATGAAGCACAACTTCCTGTAAAGGCTTACACAAATGATTTATAATAAGGTTTTCCATTGAAACTACAAAGAGAAAGATAAATTAATACCTCCCTTTGACCAATTTCACCTAAAAACACATGTTATAACCTGGAAACAAACTTACTGTTCTACACAAAGGTGCTAAAATGAGACAGAAAAACAAGGAATAATGAAACATTCACAAGTTAACCTATCCAATCATTTAAAATGCACACAAAAATTGTAGAAAGGAAAAGGGCTAACTGATAACTTCACCAAGCATAATCACACTGCTGTAACCTGTATTATATCTCCAAAAATGAATTACAGACTCTATAATGAATTCCAGGACTCAGAGAATAGCCACAAAACTTCTATCCACACAAATCAAAACCCCTACGAATGAGCTTTCTACTCATACTTAACACCTTTTTTCCCAACTGCATTTTGGAGGCCATAAATGTTGGGTCATATATAACCTCAAAGGCCAAACTTGAGTCCTTGAAAAGACTCCAGAAGTGTACAAAATCCCCCAAAAAGCATGGCCTAAAAAAATCATCGCAACTATTCCTCATGAATACAGTTATTAGCTTTGAGCAATCCCTAAAATTCTCCAAGATGCAATAAAGACCCCTCAACTGCCTTGATAGAGTCAAATCTGACCCAGACATATAAAACTTCCAGTTATTCAAAATATCTGACATAAGGACCACACATAAGGAAAGATGATCTACCTCCCTTTGCATTTAATGATAGAAAACATTAAGTGATTTATAATTTTATCACCTTAATATTTTCGTTACAAGTAAACTCATGCAAAAGAAAATAAGTAATAGCTCTTTATTTTTTGCATTTTAAGAAAAGAAAAAATACTATAAATGATTTATAATTCTTCACTTAAAGTATTTCCTTTACAATTTGAGATTATTGCAAAAAATAAAACTGAAGAAATCCTTCAAGTTTACATTTTAAAATAAATAAAAACATTAAAATATAAATTATTTAACATTTTAAATATTTTAAACATTTCCCAAAGCAACATAAAAAAAAAAACTTCATACAAACCCATAAACATATACCCCCATACTCAAAACACAAAAATGAAAGAAATAGGATAAAAATCCCATAAAATCACCCACGAACTTCAAAAGAAAGTTAGATTTCTTTGAGGCAAGATATATGTTTGAATACCCTAAATCTTCCTTCTTCAATTTATCATTTTCATCTTTTGGAAACATCTAGACTTGCGATGAAGGATGGGAATGAGAGTTTGCAGACATTCCATGGCCACCATCTTGATGGAGAATCCACTTGTCTTCATGCACTCTGCATCTTCATAACACCTGGAGTCATGAATGTCTTCTCTGTGCTTGCTGAAGCAAGAGGTGATCTATGTGAATTTTACAACGTCCTCCAGTTGGATGAAGTTAATATATCTATTCTGTTTCTTTAATCCTCTTGAGTCACCATAGAAGAAGAAGCTGAAAAGGTATGCCTGCTGCTGTTACATATGAGTTTTCCCTCTAAATGAGCTTGCAAGTTGTATTTTTCAAACCTGAATGGGGTTTATGTTTTTCGCCATGAGATTATAGAAGGTAGCTCGATGCATTTTCAGGCTAAAAAATGACTTCATTGAGCCATTTGCTATAGACATGTAGCCTGATATAAAACCCTTGCTACAATTTAATTTCTTTTACTGCTGTAATATGCCGCCATTGTTGATATGAACTGGAAGTTTTACCAAAGATTTGTTATTTCTCCTCATATCTGAGCTTGCTGTTTTCCTATTTTTCACAAGTACCTAGATGGGGTTTCTACTTTGGTGAAGCCGCTTATAATAGAGATTTACCATTTTTGGAAGGATTTTACTTTTTCAAAATCTCCATTAAAACACATTGCTATTTTGATGAAGGCTATCATGCATACCTGTATGCGTACTATCATCTGTTATGGAAGATGCTGATGTAGGAGCATCTTAAATAAAGGGGAGACATGTTGAATGTAAAATTTAAAATTTAAAAAAAGAAAAAAAGAAAAAAGAAAAAATCAAGGAGGAGAGAGAAAGTGACGAAAATAGGAAGAAACATAATTAAAAATAGAAAACAGGAAAAAAGGGAAAAAGTGATTTCTATTTTCGAGGTGCATAGGTGGCATAATAGAATTAAAAAAAAAAAAAAATGGTTGTCATTCCATTTATCGAGGTGTGTGGGTAGAATTCTAGAAAGTTATGAATATTGTAGAAAGTTGTGGATATTGTAGAAGGTTATGGAAGTTGTAGAAGGTTGTGGATGTTGTGTAGGTGGAATTCTAGAAGGTTGTGGATAAGTCATGCATTAGGTGGTAAGTGCATATTTAAGCAAGGGATATGAGCATTTCTAATCAAGTTTGAGAAGTAGAAGCTAGAAGGCGTGAAGACTTCAAGGTGTGAAAGCTTTAAAGGTGTAACTCTTCAAGTAGAAATTCTTGGTGAAGCTTGGTGTGAAGACTCTTATTTGGGATTTCTCTTATGTTGAAGAATTTGTAAACTTCTTTTTGAAGAAGTCATATCTATGATATCATCTTGTGGGTGTTGTAAGAATTTTCAAGTACAATAAAATTGCTTGTGAAGCATTTTTTTTATTTCTCTTCATCTTCATATTGTTGCACTCTTGGTTATGAGTTGGTAGGGTGGTGTGGCCCTCCATCAAGTGGTATCAGAGCAGGAGTTCCTGAGTGTGTGGACAGATCGTTGAACGTGAGGCAATTTACACCAGGATTTGCAAAGAACGTTGATCTTGTGGCTGATTGATCTTTTAGATTGGTGGATTTGTTTAGGGTTTGCTAAATTTTTGGAAGATGCCTCCAAGAAGATTGGACCCTAAGGAAAATGATGACCTTAGTGAAGTGATGGAAGAAAGAATCTTAGAGAAGATAAGAGCAGAGGTCAAATCAGAGATTGCATTGATGAAGAGTGACATGATTGCTGAAATTGTGAGTGCTTTGGGTGGTGTACCTAGGAATGTGGATACTGAAGATAGATATGATGAAGTTTTCGAAGACTTTGAAGCTGCTAGTGAGGATAGAAGTGATCATGAGGAGAGACCTATTGGAATTAGGGCTAGTCAGTTTGCTCGACCTAGATCTCAGTTGAAGCTGAAGCATAAGATGGAGGTTTCTAATTTTTTAGGTACTTTGAATCCTGAAGACCTAATTGATTAGATTGGTGAATTAGAGGACTACTTTGAGCTTGAGGGTATTGAAGATCCACTGAGAGTAAGGCTGGCACAAACTAAGTTGAAGGGACATGCTGCTCTTTGGTGGAAGGAACTGCAAAGAGACAGAGAAGAGGAAGGTGAAATGAAGATCACTAGATGGAAATTGATGGTGACTAAGTTAAAGGAAAAGTTCATTCCTGCTGATTATGAGCTTGAATTGTTTAAGAGGTTGCAGAATCTGAAACAAAAGGATATGACTGTGAAGGATTACACCGAGGAGTTCTACAAGTTGACTATTCGGTCTGGGCATAGAGAATTGTCAAAGGAGAAGGTAGCACGGTAAATTAATGGTTTGAGATTCAATATTCAGGATGAGGTTGGTACGCTGAATATTTCCACAGTGGAGGATGCTTATCAGTATGCTTTGAGAGCAGAGGAGAAGCTAAAGAGGAAGAATCAAGGTAGTTCCTGAGGGAAGGAGAAGCAGGATAGTTCGGTACAAGCTAAACCAAAAGTAGAAGGCGAACCAAAACCTATGGAACAAAGAAGAAGGACAAGTGGAGGTGTATTCAGAGGTAATTGTTTCAAGTGTGGTCAAGAAGGGCATAGATCTTTTGAATGTTCTATTAGTAGGACAGCTACTATTGTGAATGAGGTTGAAGTCTAGGAAAATCAGCCTGAGGAAGGAGAAAGTTTGTTGGCTCGGCGAGTACTAATGGGTAAGAAGACATTGGATTCTTGTCAGAGGACTAGTTTGTTCAAAACTTGTTGTAAGTTTGGTGGGAAAGTTTGCAAGGTGATTATAGATAGTGGTAGTACTGATAACCTTGTTGCTGAGGAGATGGTTCAAAAACTTGGTTTGAAGAGATTGAGACATCCTTGTCCTTATAGGATTGGCTGGTTGCAAGGTGAGCATGCTTTGGAAGTGAGAAAGCAATGTCTTGTTGATTTTCAGATTGGGCAGTATAAGGATCAAGTATTGTGTGATATTGTGGATATGAACAGTTATCATGTGTTACTTGGTAGACCTTGGCAGTATGATTGCAGGGCTATGCATGATTGTGTTAGAAATGTGTTTACTATTGAGAAAGGTGGTAGGAAGTTTTCCTTGATTCCTTTGCAGAATGAAGTGCTCGATCAGAGAAACCTAAGTATTGGCAGTCGAGTTGAGTTAGCAAATTTTGAGAAGATTGAAAATTAGCATGTGAAGCAGACCTATGGAACATCTGTGGTGGATGTAAAGGAGAAGAAGAAAAACAAGGGAAAGAGTGTGCAAGTTGAAGATTTGGAGGACATATATGTGAAGAACTAGTTTGGGATTTATGTGTTGAATCCCGAAAGATGTTCTTCCAGCTATTAGAACATCTTTTTGAACCTGGGGAGTCTGATGCAGGAGCATTTTAAATAAAGGGGAGACATATTGAATGTAAAAATTAAAATTTAAAAAAAGAAAAAAAAAAAGAAAAAGAAAAAAAATTGTGGAGGAGAGAGAAAGTGACGAAAATGGGAAGAAAAATAATTAAAAATGGAAAACAGGAAAAAAGGGAAAAAGTGATTTCTATTTTCAAGGTGCATAGGTGGCATAATAGAATTTTTATTAAAAATTAATAAATGGTTGTCATTCCATTTATCGAGGTGTGTGGGTAGAATTCTAGAAAGTTATGAATATTGTAGAAAGTTGTGGATATTGTAGAAGGTTATGGAAGTTGTAGAAAGTTGTGGATATTGTGTAGGTGGAATTCTAGAAGGTTGTGGATAAGTCATGCATTGGGTGGTAAGTGCCTATTTAAGCAAGGGATATGAGCATTTCTAATCAAGTTTGAGAAGTAGAAGTTAGAAGGCATGAAGACTTCAAGGTGTGAAAGCTTTAAAGGTGTAACTCTTCAAGTAGAAATTCTTGGTGAAGCTTGGTGTGAAGACTCTTATTTGGGATTTCTCTTATGTTGAAGAATTTGTAAACTTCTTTTTGAAGAAGTCATATCTATGATATCATCTTGTGGGTGTTGTAAGAATTTTCAAGTACAATAAAATTGCTTGTGAAGCATTTTTTTTATTTCTCTTCGTCTCCATATTGTTGCACTCTTGGTTATGAGTTGGTAGGGTGGTGTGGCCCTCCATTAGATGCCTTGATGTATCTTCATATTCTTAAGAACAATACTGTCATTGTGATTTGGTAGAATGTGAAACTTCTCATCAAAATGTTTGTCATTTTGTTGTTTGTATTCTGCTGGGCCTTATGCTGAGAATTTGTACCCACCATAAAAACTGATGCCTGCTGTGACGTTTCATATTTGTTGCAAATGAAGACATTCTGGGTATTTTGAAATTTTGATATATCAACAATAGATCATTGTCTCTTTCTTTTCTCTTTACTGTCATTATCCCTCTTTTGTTGGAATGCTGATACCTTGTTATATGATGTGGCTTAAAAAAAGTTCAAACTAATTTAGTTCATCTCTTTGATGCTTCATTTCCTATGAACAATACCTTGTCATCCTAATCAGGATGGCAATGCCCTTGGCATTTTATTCTGAAGACGTCACCATTCATTTTCTTTGCTGCTCCTTTATGTTTAATTCATTTGTGAAAGCTTCCATGCAACAATTAATGTGCCAAAGTCCTCCAGCTTGAACTGATTGATGATTTGACATGTTGCTAAACTTTGCTGTAGCTGTCTATCTATACATGCTTTATGAGGATTACATTGCTTGAGAAATACTTCATCTAATTTCTGTTGTCCTACTGTCATGTTGCATAAGGTGTTTCTCGTTGATTGCCAATTTGCATGTTTCCATTGTGGATGGAAAATTCTGAATAGATGTTTTCAATGCTCAATACAAACATAAATGACTTGCTATAAATACAATTTATATTTGAGGTACTTGTCATTTTTGCTGAAAATAAGATGCAAACAACATTCCTCGGTATCCCTGTTTGCTTGTTGCACATGTTCATAAATAACTTCATAATACAGATTTGTTAGTCTGTTCATCTTCTCTATCCTGTTGCATATCTTATGAGGTTTGAGTACGGGCTCGTGACACTCACAAATGGTTTTATTTCTTTCAGCACTAAATGCCAATATCACTGCTTGTTTTCTTTCATGACAGAATGCATTGACAGATAGAATATGTAGTCGTAGAGATAGGTAGTCATTGCTTAGATCCCTTGGGATCTAACATCAGTTGCTTTATGTTTTTGCAGCTGGTGGAGAGCGTGAAGTTCAGACCTGGATGAGTGCGGCAGGGATCTTAGGAACACATATCCAGTTTATAACTAGTCAAAGCAATAGGCAATGACTGGTTATCTCTATCACTATTTCTTTTGTTGAATTGTATTTCTATTTATGTATTTCCTTATGAAGGAAACCTAGCTAGTTAGACTCACAGCTTGTGTGAGTTCTTCTCTAATTAGCATGTTAATTCATTTCATACTTTGTAAACAACAAAAATTGTACATATCAGATGATGATCTATACAATGAACATTGTATCTCTTTTGCGCATGGTTTCATAAATGATTGCAAAAATGATGGAATAGTAATGAATAGAAAATGTACGCTTCTTTTTGCAATGTTACTTTCTGTGATTTTACTTCTTAGTAAAATTTAGCATGTGTAAAATTTGGTAATAGGTACATTGAGCATGGAGACTCAAGGAGACAAAGCTTGAGAGGAGGATAAGCTGTCAGAGTTGTAGAGACTGAAAACTAGGCAAATTGTGAAGAGCTGAAAAGTGATATGAAATCTGTAAGAAAAGTTGTGAATTGTAATCAGGTCAAAACCCCTTATTGTTACTCTCTAGCAATTGTATCAGTTAGGGTTAAATCCTATGGACTTAGGTTGGTTTAACGACCATTTGTAAATCCTTTAATAGGGTGGCATTCTAAAGTCCTCTATCCAAGCCCACTTCTAATAGGGTGGATAAATCCTCTAACCAGGTCACATTTAACAGCATGTTGTAGCCTTTAATAGGGCAGACCTTTCACAAGGCATCACTTCAAAAGAGTGAGAATTGAGTATCATGTTACTGGTGGTTTTTCCCAAGTTGGGTTTCCACATAAATCACTATATTATGTGTTGATTCCTCATGTGTTATGCTTGGATGTTGATTTACAATAACTTGCTAAGTAGGAAAGTTTTTAAGCTTCGATGAATAAACAGTTTAATGGGCACACTTTACTTGATGAAAAAGTTTTATTAGGAAATTTGGACCTTGAATAATTGATTCACCCCCCTCTCAGTTATTCTAAAGCACTTATAACAATTGGTATCAGAGCCATCTATTGTTTTAGTTTAAAGGTACTAGAAGTAGGAAGATCAAGATGTCAAAGAGAGAAGTTCCCAAGCTTAACAGAGATAACCTCGCTACATGGAAAAGTCTAATGAAGCTACACCTTGGATCAATAGGTGACTATGAAAAAACCTCAATTGGAGTGGAACATGTAGATCCAGTTGGACCCCTTTCTGTAGATGATTTGAACAAAAGGAAGGAGCATAATCAGGCAATGCTAGAGATTGCCTCTGCACTCAACTATGCTAAATTTGATGACATCAAGGGATGTGATTCTACATTCAAGTCGTGGAAAGCCTTATCAGATATCTATGGAGAAGATCAGAATGTTGAAAGAGCAAAAAGAGAAATCCTTAGAGGAAAGTTTGTTGACATGAAAATGGAAGAAGGTGAAAATGTTGCTCAATATGCTACTAGAATTAAAGAAGTGGTAAGTGCAATAAGAAATTTGGGTGGTCAATTGGAAGATGATATTGTTAAAAGCAAATACTTAAGAACCCTGTTCCCTATCTATGCTATTAGAGTTTCAACCATCCAAGAATTAAGATGTGTACCAAGAAATGCATTAACTTTTGAAGGGATAGTAGGAAGACTTACTGCATTCAAATTGTCCAATTTTGATAACTACAAACCTAGGAATCTTGAATCTGCTTTCAAGGCCAAGTTGACATTGAAAGACATTGAGGAGGTGAAATCAAAGAAGAAGAGTAGAAAAGGAAAACATGCATCTAGTGACAACAACATTGATGAGGAAGATGTGGAACAATTGGAAGCATTGTTGGCTAGAAGATTTCAAAGAGGCAAAGGTAAATTCAAAGGTAAGCTACCTATCATTTTCTTTAATTGTAATGAAGTGGGTCATATTGTTTCAAGATGTACATAGAAGAAGAACTTCAAAGAAGGAAACAAGTACAAGAACAAAGAGAAGATGATAGTAGAGATTACAAGGATAAAGGCAAAAGATGCTACATTATTGAAGAAGATTCTGATGAGAATGATGATGAGGTAGTCTATGTAGCCATGAAGGATGAATTAGATGAAGATGAGGCAACAACATTGGTGACCTATGTGAACAAGAAGGACAAGTGGATAGTGGATGCTCACAACACATGACGGGAGATAAAAGAAAGTTTATTACCTTTACTCAATATGATGGAAATAGTGTTAGATTTGGAAATGATGCTCCATGTCAAATCAAAGGAAAAGGTTCTATTAAACTTATAGATAAAATCTCATGTGATAATGCATACTATGTTGAAGGATGGAACTATAATTTGTTGAGTGTATCATAGTTAGGCAATGTAGGTTGCAAAGCAGAATTTGGAAACAAAACTGCCAAAATTTATGACACTGATGGAAATCTGATAGGAAAAGGTGAACAAACTAGGAGTAATCTATTTTACTGAGATATGAAAGATACAACTTGTCTCATTGTTAAACTTGATGATGTCTGTTTATGGCATAAAAGGCTATGTCATGTTAATTTTGACAATCTAATTAGTATTAGCAAAAAGAAGAAAGCAAGGGGTTGGCCAAATTTGATGAAGCCTGAAAATACAATGTGCAAACAATGTCAACTAGGGAAGATGACCAAGTCAAGTTTCAAAAGAAAAACCAACACTTCCAAAGAAGTACTAGAGTTAGTCCATACAGACTTATGTAGCCCAATAGAAGTTCAAAGCTACCAAGGAGACATATATATAATGTTGTTTGTGGATGACTACTCTAGGATGATGAATGCTATGTTCTTAAAGCAAAAATATTATGCATTTCAAATGTTCAAGTGGTATTTGCCTAGAGTTGAGAAGGAAACAAGAAAAAGTCTGAAGTGCCTAAGATCAGATAGAGGAGGAGAGTTTACATCAAAAGAATTTGAAACATTTTGCAATGACAAAGGTATTAAAAGAGAAACATCAACACCAAGAGCTCCACCTTAGAATGGCATTGCAGAGAGAAGGAATAGATTAGTAATAGACTGTGCCAGAATATTGTTGATGGAGAGAAATGTTGCTTTGAAGTACTTGAGAGAAGGTATAAGTACTGCTGTTTACACCCTGAATCAAGTCCAAGTCATGAAAGGTACAAATGCAACACCTTTTGAATTATGGTATGGTCACTCACCTAATGTAAAAAATTTCAAAGTATTTGGTTGTAAATGCTATATTCTTAAAGATACTAGAAATGGAAAGTTTGATGCAAAGAGTGATGAAGGCATATTCGTTGGATATTCCACTAGAAGCAAAGCATATAAGTGTTTGAATACTAACACTAACAAGATTGTGAAGAGTGCAAATGTAAATTTTGATGAGCATGCAGAAGTCCAAGTTGACGAATCTAAGAAAATATAAGATTATAGATCTTTTGTATACTTCTATGAAGGAATGCCTATTGAAGATGAAATTGTCAATCAAGTTGGGAATCATCAACAAATCTTAGTATCAGCCGAGTCACAACCAGTGAATGCCGAGCTGCATTCAAAAGCCAAGTTGTAGAATGAAACTAATGCACACTCTGATTTTGAAAACAATATACATGAAAGAGATGATGAAATACTAGATAGTGATGTGCAGAGTGACTAAAACTGAAAGATCAAACATGGAAAGAAGGACAGAACCAAGACTATCTAGATATGTGAGAAGACATCACCTTATAGAAAAAATCATTGGTGACAAGGATGGCAGACCAATGACAAGGAACAAACTAAGAAATGAATCATATCTAATGAGAAAAATTGAGCCTAAAATAGTGAAAGATGCACTACAAGGTGATGAATGGTATAAATCTATGAAAGAAGAGATAGATCAAATTGAGAAGAACAAAACCTGGACCTTAGTTCGAAGACCAGTTGATAAGAATGTGATAGGTAAAAAGTGGGTATTTAGGAACAAACTTGATGAGAATGGTGAGATAACAAGAAATAAAGCCAGACTAGTTTGCAAAGGCTATGCACAAGAAGAAGGACTAGACTATGGGGAAACATTTGCCCCTGTTGCAAGAATAGAAGGAGTAAGAACATTACTTGCATATGCTGCCTATAAAGGTTTCAAATTCTACCAAATGGATGTGAAGTCTACCTTTTTGAATGGTATACAGGAAGAGGAAGTTTACATAGAACAACTAGAGGGATTTTTTGATGACAACAACAAGGATATGGTTTGCAAATTGCACAAGACACTCTATGGTTTGAAGCAAGCACCTAGAGCATGGTATGAGAGATTATACAAATACCTTGTGAAGATAGAATTTGAGAGAACATATGACAACAACAACCTATACATCAAGGTAGAAAAAGGTAAAAATATTTTGATATTTGAAATCTTTGTTGATGATATAATATTTGGAAGAAAAGATGTTCTATGCAAAGATTTTGCTGATAAAATGAAACATGAGTTTGAGATGCCAATGTTTGGAGAAATTAAAGTCTTTGTTGGATTGCAAGTACATCAACTAAAGCATGTCATATTTGTTATCCAATCCAAATGCATCAAGGAGATACTCAAGACATTTGGCTTAGAAGATTCAAAACCAGTCAGTACACCAATGGTAATAGGACATAAGCTATCCAAGAATGATGAATCTGCTGAAGTGAATCAAACATTGTATAGATCAATGATTGGAAAGTTACAATATGTTGTACATAGTAGACCAACCATTGCATTAGCTATTAGAATAGTGGTAAGATTTTCTTCTAATCCAAGAGAAAATCATCTTATGGCATTGAAAAAAATACTGAGTACTTAAAAGGAACTGATGACTTTGGTTTATATTACAAGAAGAGTGAAAAGTTTGAGTTGAGAGCCTACACTGATGTAGATTGGGGAGGTAATATGATGATAGAAAAAGCACCAGTGGAGGAGCATTTTTCCTAGGCAAAAGATTGATTACTTGGACCAGCAAAAAATAAAGTTACACCTCACAGTCAATGGATGAAGCTGAGTATGTTGCAGTTGCTATCAATTGCACTAATATTGTATCGATCAAACATCTATTACAAGGTATGAAGGAAGAGGTAACTGAACTTGTGATACTCTATTCTGATAACACAAGTGCCATCAACATATCAAAGAATCTTGTAATGCATGCCAAAACAAACCATATTGCCATTAAGTATCACTATGTAAGAGAATTGGTGGAAGACAAGCAAGTGAGAATGGAATATGTTAGTTCAAAGGAACAAATTGCTGATGTCTTCACAAAAGCACTACCTAAAGATACTTTTGAGTATCTTAGAGGTAAGTTAGGGGTGATACCCCTAGCTAAGGCTACTTAAGTAAAAGCAAAGATTGCCTTGCATGAAATGAGTGGATTGTTGAAATATTGTGAATTGATACAGAGGATACTTACTTTAAGATTTTTCCTGAAGTAATCAAAGTACTAAAGTTCCAAATCAGTCACAAGCATGGTGACAGAGGGAGAAAGTGAAAGTTATAGAAGATGCTATACTTGCATGATAAGATGCTGAAGTAATATGTCTTTGGCATTGTTGTCAGAAAGGGAGAAATATATAGAAACTAATCAATAGCATTCAAGGGAGAAGTAGCAAGAAACTGATCAACAACATTTGAGGAGAAAGAGCAAAGAGAAAAAAGAGAAAAGATCATGAAAATGGAAATTGATCAAATCTATAGGATCCAATGGACAGAGGGAGATATAATGCAAGAGAAGTGAAAAGGAGTAGTACAAAAGCAATACAAGATCAAAGTGAATAGTGAAAAGAAAAGAAAAACAATAGCTAAGAGGGAGAAGTAGAAGTAAAGTAATCAAGATAATAGATCAGAGAAGGAGATGTGAAAACTAATGTTAACACATTTTTTTCTTTTTGGCATTTGACCTACTATTCCAACCTAGTTAGCATCTTGATAACTTGGTTGAATAGTTTGGTTTGGTGGTTGATCAGTTTGGTTTGCCATCAATGCCAAAGAGGGAGATTGTTGGAAATCTGATTGAAAAGATCATTGTTGAATATCAATGAGTGGATTGTTGTAAAGAAGGAAGTTGGTTGATAAAGAATGTTTTCAATCATTGTTTTGTCATTGATGTCAAAACCTATTATTTGATGAAATGACAATTTCTTATGAGATCCAAGTACTATCACTTAGTTGATTGATGAAGTTGATCAACAAGATGTAACAAAAGCACCTAAGGGAAAGGTTGAGTTATGGTTTTGTGATGAAGTGCAAGGATCAGTTAAGCCAATGGTAAAATGATGTATTGATAATATACTTGAAGATACAAAGGTTGGCCACACTTAGAAACATTAAAAGTATAAGTTGTAAAAAGGTTGACTGCAAAGCTTAACTAAGTTCATTAGTAAGTGCCGAGCAAGCTTGTTAGAATTGAGCAAATTTTCAATAGGTGTCAAGCAATTGCAAAATCTAGTGTGTGCCAAGTAATATAGAAGGAGTTGAGTGTATTTAGGTGCCAAGCAAAGTAATAGGTGCCAAGCATTAGAAAAATGTAGTAGATACCGAGTGAATCCATAGTAGGTGTCGAGCATCAGTAAAATGTAGTTGATGTCAAGTAACACAGTAAGTGCCAAGCACCAAAATTTCAATAGCATCAAGTTGCTGCATTATTGGAAAAGTCAAAGATTCACCAAATCTGAGCCAACAAGGTTGTTACCTTGAATTTTGTGATCCAAATGGAGGATAAGGATGATGAGCTGGAGGCACAGAATTTTATGTAAACCATTTTTAGGCAAATATAGAAGGATTCTTCAAGATGTTTCTAGAAGGAACAAGATATGGGTTAGATTCAATGAATCCTACCTAATCCATTCAAACCAAAATTAAAGGTTGGAAGAATCAAGTAGGAAAGAGGATTCTAGACTTCTATTTAAGGAGTCACAGGCCAAGAAGCAAGAGTTACTAGTGTACCAAATTGCAAAATGGTTGAAAGGTGTCAAGGAGAAGACATTAAGGAGAAGGAAGAATAGAGCACAAAGACTTTTCTTTGATAACTGGTTAGAGAGAGATGATTGCACTGGTACATTGAGCATGGAGACTCAAGGAGACAAAGCTTGAGAGGAGTAACAACTATTAGAGCTGCAAAGACTAAAAACCAGGCAAATTGTGAAGAGCTGAAAAGTGATCTAAAATCTACAAGATAAGTTGTGAACTGTAATTAGGTCAAAACCTCTTATTGCTACTCCTTAGCAATTGTAACAGTTAGGGTTAAATCATACATACTTAGGTTGGTTTAACAACCATTTGTAAATCCTTTAATAGGGTGGCATTCCAAGTGAATGTTCTAAAGTCCTCTAACTAGGCCTACTTCTAACATGGTGGATAAATCCTCTAACTAGGTCACATTTAATAGTGTTTTATAGCCTTTAACAGGGCATCACTTTAGAAGAGTGAGAATTGAGTAGCATGTTACTGGTAGTTTTCCTCAAGTTAGGTTTCCACGTAAATCACTGTGTTATGTGTTGATTCCTCATGTGTTATGCTTGGATGTTGATTTACAGTAACTTTCTAAGTAGGAAAGTTTTTAAGCTTGGATGAATGAATAGTTTAATGGGCTCACTTTACTTGATGAAAAAAATTTATTTGGACATTTGGACCTTGAATAATTGATTCACCCCCCTCTTACTTATTCTAAAGTATTTCTAACAACTATCCATTGCAATTCAAATATATGCACTAAAAAACTTAGTTTTAGCTTCGTAAAATATCTTAAAATCACATTTTAGGGCTTCTGCAACTTTGCACTTCAAGAACTTCTTTTCACACTGAAAAATGTTGTCAAATCGCTCTTTAGTTTGATCAAAACACTTCACATGAATAAATGGTACACATAATCTTGTTTATGATCCTTAAATCATTTCAAATTGGACTATGCATTAAATGCGTATCTACCCCAAATTCAAATACTGTCTCTATTTACCAGTAAACTTGTTTTCTAAATTCTCGCTTACTGTGATCATATCTAGACTTGCACACTTGACCATAGCTTCCTCTCTATGTCCTCTAACTTTTGTTAACTGCACAATTTCCAACTTGCTCTCTAATATTAGTTCTAACCAACTGACACTCTGCCTCTCCTGAAACTACTTAATTTAGATAGGATGAGTCAAAAACAATCTGTGACTTCAATGTCTCATCGGGTGCATCAAAATTTTGTTCCTCCAAAAATGTATAAGAGCTTTCTAGATCTTTATCTTTCACAAATACTCCCTTTAATTCATCGACATATTCCTTGATTGCTTCCTTTTGACTATTATCACTGCCATTTCTATTCCTTCTATCATTTCTATTATTGTTCCTTCTATAGTTAGGACTCCTATTGAGGTTTTTTCTATCCATTCTAAAATATCTCGTTATGTGTCCAAATTTATTACATAACTAACATATAGGTGCATTTCTTCTCTAATTGGTTCCATTCTGACTTTTAGCTACTCTGCAATTTCTTGCAATGTGTCCATGCTTGTTACACTTGTAACACACAAACTAGTTCTTTTCTCCATTAGGTCTCTCTCTGTCATTGGATTTTCTCTGTGATCTCCCTCTTTCATTACTTATAGGGTTAGTATTCCAAAACATTCTACTATTTGCATTATTACCATCAAAGTTAAGTTTCTTACAATCTACTTCTTTGTATCCATATCCATGACAATTATAACAATAGAAATTAGTAATAGGTATAAAAGACTTACTTGTGCAATCTATTTTCATATGACCAACTTCATTGCATATGAAACATCTACCTCTGAACTCAAAGGTTCATCTTGCTTAGGTTTATCATGTTGCTCTGGTTTCTTAGGTTCATCATGTTTTGATGACAAATCAACTAATTCAATCTCTTTTGATACTTCAGTAGTTGTGCTTGATCCTATTTTTCTCTAATCAATTTCTTTAGGGGAATCAATAATCAGATCTGGTCCTCTTTTGATTTCAAATTTCTTGGCTAATTTCTCTCCAATAGGATATCCAAGTCATGTCTTATCATAAGAAGTTCTTTGGTGAAATATCTTATCATCAATCTTTTCACTACTGGAATAAAGTTTCTCTAACTATTGCTTAGCTTGTGTTAATTCTTCTTTCACAATGATATTGTACTTTTCTAATTCTTTATGCTCAATCTTGATAATATCTAATTTAGATGTTACTTGACTCAACTAGGATCTAAGGTTTGCATTCTCATTTTTTAGTTTAGGTTAACTCTTACTACTATCTTTCTTAAGAATCAACTTAAGTTCTACAATTTGCAATTCATGTTTTAAGATCTCATTTTCTTTCTTGAGATTTCCTACTTCATCATTGTCACTAGTCTGCTCAATTGATTCCTTGCCAGATTTCAGTTCATCAATCTTTTCCTTTAGTTTTCCAATGTAGAATTTTGCATCTTCATACCTATCTTTTAGGTTATCTCTTTCTTCTATAAGAAGGTCAATATGTTCAAGAGCTTCTCCAAGATTTTTCTTCAAATGTTCCATATTCATAGGGATCTTAATCAAGCTATTAAACTTCTTTAGAGTAACTAGGCTTTGATACCAATTGTTAGAAATAGATAATATTGAGAGAGCGGGGGTGGGGTGAGTTAGTATTCTACAAACTTTTGCCCACAACTATATATTCTTAATTACTTTATGACTTGCATATGAAAGTAAACCAAAAATGTTGAATGTAAATATAACCATGCACATATAGAAGTCATAACACCATTATTTGTTAAATAGGAAAATTCCTGGCCAAGGGAAAACCTTGGTGGGGATGATACCCAATAGATGATCCACTAAACAAAAGAATCTTGTTAAGGATATCAACCTTGTTAGGAGTATATGAAATACATATAGTGTCTTGAGTTATTGTTAGAGGACTAGGCCTTTTTAGAAGCCTCAACCCTATTAGGAGTTGCTTCAACCCTGTTAGGAGTTGGTAGATCAAATACAATGTATGCAAGAAGAGCCCACTATCCTAACATGCATTTATAGAATAAAGTTATTCACAAGAATATATATACATACAATACTTTCTATTTGATGTAATTCATACTTTCTCTAATCATACATCAGATATAGTTCACATATCATGTCATTAACTTCATATCTATCACATATATTACATGGATCACACCACTTATATGTTCAAGATAAGATCTCTACTTATACTTCACAAATTAGTAAATCTTTGCTCAGTCGGCCTTCATGTCTTCACATGCTTGACATAATATAAAATAACTTATAGATTAACATCCACAAAGTTGGCTCATCATGAATTAGTAATTATGTTATGACTTCTTAATATTGAGAGAGCGGGGGTGGGGTGAGTTAGTATTCTACAAAATTTTGCCCACAACTATATATTCTTAATTACTTTATGACTTGCATATGAAAGTAAACCAAAAATTTTGAATGTAAATATAACCATGCACATATAGAAGTCATAACACCATTATTTGTTAAATAGGAAAATTCCTGGCCAAGGGAAAACCTTGGTGGGGATGATACCCAATAGATGATCCACTAAACAAAAGAATCTTGTTAAGGATATCAACCTTGTTAGGAGTATATGAAATACATATAGTGTCTTGAGTTATTGTTAGAGGACTAGGCCTTTTTAGAAGCCTCAACCCTATTAGGAGTTGCTTCAACCCTGTTAGGAGTTGGTAGATCAAATACAATGTATGCAAGAAGAGCCCACTATCCTAACATGCATTTATAGAATAAAGTTATTCACAAGAATATATATACATACAATACTTTCTATTTGATTTAATTCATACTTTCTCTAATCATACATCAGATATAGTTCACATATCATGTCATTAACTTCATATCTATCACATATATTACATGGATCACACCACTTATATGTGCAAGATAAGATCTCTACTTATACTTCACAAATTAGTAAATCTTT
This sequence comes from Cupressus sempervirens, assembly GCA_028749045.1. Taxonomy (NCBI): domain Eukaryota; kingdom Viridiplantae; phylum Streptophyta; class Pinopsida; order Cupressales; family Cupressaceae; genus Cupressus; species Cupressus sempervirens. The sequence continues at coordinate 787,269,202 of CM053790.1, forward strand.
GCTCAGTCGGCCTTCATGTCTTCACATGCTTGACATAATGTAAAATAACTTATAGATTAACATCCACAAAGTTGGCTCATCATGAATTAGTAATTGTATAATTCCTTAAGTCATACAACTCAATTCTTTGCTATTCTCTATTCTGCTATGTCAAATACCCATATTGGTATTTCAATCATAACATGCATTGTACAGTCAATACACATCTACGCACTGACACACATCATCATCACACTATCATAGAGCTTTCCTCAACCATGCATAAGCTAATTCTCAATGAGTCATCTGTACACATCCCATTTGTCTCTATGCTATTGCAAACTGTCTAACACTTAGACAATTTTCTAACTCTAAATGCATAAATGAAATGTTGAATACATGTTGCCATAAATGACAACTTTCAAGATATCTATCTGACCATATTTCCAACAAGATTAAGTCATGGTTCATTTGAGAAAGAAGATATTTTTAGTAGGTACATATAATTTCTTGAAAATGAAGAAGTTTTGACCATGCAAGATACTAAAAAAACATGATTTTGGAAATGCCTATGAAGTAGGGTTTCCTGTTGAACTAAATATTTGACCAGTATTTAACATTTTAGATATGATATAATATCACAAAGGAGGTGATGGAGATGAAGTTTTAGGAAGCATAGTGGAGTGTTCCAACAACTACTTTAGATACAAAGGAGATTGAGGAGATGTTGGATAGTCATGTTGGTAAAAGTAAAAGGAATATAATGTACGAAGAGTATGTAGACAAATGGAAAGTGAGGCAAGTAGAAGATTTATCATGGCTAGAAAGGGAGGAGGATGAATATCTTTTTTTCATCTAACTTCTTGAGATTTGATGGGGTGACTTCTCAAATTACCTTGGCTGTTGAATGGAGGAGAATCTTGGGTGTAAGAGAAATCTTGCATCACCCAAAAATATTTCCTTTAAGTTTCTTGAATAAGGGTTTTCTCAGTGTAGAGTTATTTTTTTGTGAAGGCTTGCTACTTAATAAGTCATTTATACAAGCTTGGAATATCCTAATTTCATAGGTGGAGGTTCATCTTGGATATATAAGCTTTCCAATTGAGGTTCACTACCATATGATGAGTATTCATGAAGTTATTACAGATTTTTGGTGTAAAAAATTAGTATAAAAAAATCAAGCTCAATTTTGAAGGCTTTAGAGGCTCTAAATGGGCTCCAAATTAAGGTCAGTTGGAGCTTGCACAAGTTGAGCTCCGTAGATGAGAAGTTGAGGATTTCAAAATGGGGTTATAATAGATAATTGGGTCAACTGTTTGTAAATTATGGTCTTTCAAAGTTGGGCCACTTGAAAAATTCCAAAATAAATGTTAGGAAGGCACCCATGTGGGTATGCATATTGTATTTAAAATTTCCTTATTTCTACATTTGTGGAGATAGTAAGAAGCCCATATTTTGTTCTCACAAATTATTGTTGTTTCTTTATTTCTATTATGTGTTTTTAGTATTAAGGGGAGCACCCTTCATCAAACACCATCCAAAATAATAGGCACCACAACTAGATCCAAACAAGGATTCTAGTGGGATTTACTTTGCTCGTCACTAGTAGTCATTTTTATCATCATAGCAAGAATGTTAAGAAAATCATAATCCATATCAATATTTTTATAGTCATCATCACTAGCATATGTTATCATGGATGTTGGTGATATTCCTATGGGAGAGTATCCTAGAATTGCTAGAGCACTTGAGAGATTGTTACATGATGCATTCATGACTATATTTGTCATTGATGTCAACATACCATTTATTCTGTGAAGATTGAAATAGAAATAGATTGAGATAGAGACCATATGATTCAAGGATTGAAGAAGAGATAAAGTGAAGTTTGGGACATATTCTATAGAGTATCATAATGACATGGCTAAAAGTGCATGCAAAAATTTGAAGGCTGGTAATAGTTATTTATGATTTATAGAAGATAATTTATAGATAGAGTCCCTGAGAAGTGGTTTTTGGTAATCGGGTTATATCTCCTAAGAGGGACAAAATCTAGTTATGAAAATTTAGAAAGATGTAGAAGATATATTGATGATGATGTCAATGATTTTGTGAAGTCCAAGGTCACACATGTAAGAGATTTGTAAAAAATATGAGCCAAAATTATTATGTAAGTATGAAAAGATGTAATGTAGCATGTATTGTTTTATCTTAATAAGGTTCTATTTAATTTCAGTTGGGTAAGCCTCAAAGACAACTCAATGAATTATTTTTAGGGCTTGGTATAAAGGAAATTTATTTCCCTTGTAATGAAGGATGTAGAGGTGTGGAATTATGTATGAGATGCTTTTGAAATAGAAAGTGAATTGTAAGTGCAAGTTATATGCGAGTAAGTGATCTAAGGGATTATTGTGATGCAAATTTGTGGATCTTGTATTGGGGTCTTAGAAGTATTTGGTGTAGTAGAGGCACATCGAAAGAGTACATTGATTATATTTAGCAGAGTGCTAGTGGACAATTGATAAAATTACTATTGTTCTTAAAGGAATAATACAAAGACCAGTTCAGTAGTGAGTTTGGCGGTCTTTCTCCCAAAGCTGTTTGGGAAATGGGTCCTTCTTCCTTCTACAACTCCTAACAAGGTTAGAATCTCCTCACATGAATTCAAATTCTTCTCATAGGGACTGATATGTATTAAATATATTTCATTGGCTCTTAACAGAGTTCGTCCTCTTACAAGAAACTTATATATTAGTACATCATTTTGTGAGTATCATCCCCACCAAGGTTTTCCCTCTGATCAAGGATTTCCCTAGTTAACATATCTTGTGTTATTATGTATGTTTATCTTCTTGTGGTTATTATTTATATTGATTACATATTTGAGAACTAATAAGGTTAATATAATTTTTATTGATTAGATAAGTAATTCGCCTCCCCCTCCCTTCTTAGTTATCTTGGTGAACTTTACTTTCTAACAACATGTTAATTATCATTAGAATCATCATCAAGAGTATCTTCTATATCAAGATTCATAGAATCTAAAATATAAACAAAATTGTCATGTTTATCCGTTTGCATATTGTTACTATTATTAATTCAAAGGCTCAAGCATGCGTTGATCCAAGGAAGGAAAAGGTTGAGATGGATACACTATTTAAGAAGAAAGATCACAGACCTTGGCCTTAGCTCAATAGTTCTTTCAAATCTTACAAGCATGTTGATTGTAAGTGGTTGTCCAAGATAAGGTTGAAAGATTGGGATCAAAGGTCATAGGTTCCAAAGAGGGAACACCTATTATTTGAGTAATGAGAGGAGGAGGGAGGGGTGGGGTGGTAAGACAAATACAATAGGAAAAACCTTTGGAAGTAGGATATCAAGAATCCTTTCTATGTTATACTATTGATAGGCTCAATAAAGATGATTAAGATGGTTAGGCAGTTTTGAGGGAGAGATGTCCAATAGAGATCTATCTCAGCACACTATTTAGGACACACTTGTGAAGAGGGTAGGCTATAGCTTGCATAGAAGAGAGCCTTTAAATACCAAGATAAACTTTCAATTGATCAGAAGTAGGAATGACCTATAATGCCTCTCCCATTTGACTTTTTAAGTCATCTTGATGGATGCAACCTTGTTGATATCTCCTTGAGATGGGATCATATTTGGGACCATGAGTGGTCTACACCATTGAAGTGACTAGATTTATGTTATTGTATTAGTTGATTTGTTTATGCTTATGGCTAATTTTTGAGATTATGATGTGTCAGATGATTCACTGAGGTTTGTGCCAGTGATTACTAGGATTGATGTGGTATCATGATGTTGTTCCATGATTACCCTAAGATGTGTACAAAGATTGCACTGTGTACTATAACTGTGCTACACATGACTAGGTTCCTATAGTAGTGGTTAGTCACGTGTATGAATGTATTTGCTTATGTGTTTTAAGTGCCTATTCATGTTGTGTAATCAACCATTATTAAATTCTTAAATAATTAGAAATAGATTTTCCATGTGGGATTCATTGGTTTTGTTTTGTGGATATTTACCTTGCTGAATTTTGATTTGAGAGATACTTGTTACTCATGTTATGTTTTACATTTGAGATGATCTAAGGGTCAAATGTTATACTTTGATTTCAGTATCATATATGTTAGCCTACTATGTTGTTCAATTGATCATATTTCATGATGCTTCCATTTTGAGATGACAATATATTTTATGATGATATTTAGTTATCTGGTATTTGGAAATATCTCTAATTATGTTATGTGGTGGATTTAATGTTATGGGTATTTACTCCATTCCTGCGTTGTTATGCTTTATGTGAATGTGAGTGATGCAAATGTATTATTTTAGTATAATTTAATAAATGGTTAAATTAGGTGATTTAATGCATTTATTGCTTTGGCTATGTTATTATATGCAATTACATTTGATCGTATTGCTTAGTGTGCATGATTTATATCCCTGGCAATGGCACATGGACTTAGTGATTCAACAATTCATATTTTACCAATATCATCACTGTATTGTCGACATATGCTTATTTTAATCATTTAATTAATCTTTTTGGTGATTATTAAATCTAAACTCATTTGCATTATGTGATTAGACCAGTGAGCATGTCTATGCATTTAGATGTTCACATTGTGACAAAAGTTGTTAAGGAAATTTTTGTAATTTTGGGATTTATGAGCTTCATTTTATTTTATTTTAATTTTTGGCATCTTTGCCATAGATGAATTCCTATTACTAGGAATAGCCTATTTTTGTTTGGGTCGATTCAGGGTTTAACTAGGTTTGCTAATTATTTTCTTGAATCGATTATTCACTCAAAAAGTGAATAAGTATTGAAAAAGGAATTTAATTCCTCACTTCTCACTTTTGAATTAGAAAGTTTGAGGGTAAAACCCAAAGTCCTCTTCATGAGAAATTACTATTTTATTCATTTTGGGAGCTATGGGTGTAAGATCATCGCAAGATTAGGCTTGTTGGATCCAGCTCAGGAGACCTTAGATTGTCGCAATTTTTGGCTACTTCTGCAGACTTTTTATTTTATGGTTTAGATTCCTATTTTGCCCCTTTTGGTTGTGAGGTAGGGCTCCCTATTTTATTGTTTTGGATCCATTTTGTTGGATACAATTGATTAATTGTGTATTGTCTTTGATGTTACAAAAATATCATATCATTATCAGTCAAGGTATGTCTAGCTCAATTAGATAGTGAAGATAGTTTTCTGTGTCTACCGAGCATTCTTGTGTTGCCTATTTCAAAAGATAGTGTCTACTGAGTTCACTCGGGCATCAAAGGAAAGTTTGCAGAAGATGAGTGCTAACTCAGATCACTCAGTTAATGAAGGAAATGTTGGATGGAATTAGTGCTAACCGAGTTCACTAAGTTACCAAAGGATCTTTGCGAGTTTGCAGTGTTAACCAAACTTTTGTTGGTTAACATAGGGAAATTGTTTCTGAGTTAGTGCTTATTGAGCTAGGTCAACTAATGAAGGATTTTCCTATTTTGGCATATCAAGCTTAATTAATTTATCTATTGATTCTAGCCGACTAAGATGATGAATGTTAATTACTCTAAGTTGTATTCTAGCCAACTTGACAATGTGAATGATATAAGTAGAAGGCCAAGTTGTGGTATAATATGTGTGAAGAAGTACAATATTGAAGATTTGAGAATTGCTCTAAGGAAGTGAATATGGAAATAAGAAGGATGTGTTTAAGGATCTAAAAGGATACATTTGATCAGGAAGGATCATATACAAGCCAGAATAGAGATCTGTAATCTATAATTTAATTGCATCAAAATTATGTCATTTCATTGTTACTTTCTAACCATTGTAGCAGTGATCAAAATCTCTTAACACAGTTGGCTTAACAACTATTTGTAAATCCTCTAACAAGGTGGCAATTCTGTCGAATTGTCTAAAGACCTCTAACAAGGCCACTCCTAATAGGGTGATTAAATCCTCTAACAAAGTCACACCTAACAGTGTGTTTTGTAACCTTTAATAGGGTTGGCTCCAAACAAGGCTCACTTCAGAAGAGTGAAAATCAGTAACTAGTTGCAATTGGTGGTTTTTCCAAATTGGGTTTCCATGTTAAATCTTGGTGTCAAATGTATTCATTTCTTTTATGCTTGTAATTAAGTTTAAGTAATGATAATCATCGATAAAATCTTAAGATCTACAAAGCTAATTCATTACTTATTATATTTAGTATTTGTTGAGTTACAACATTTTATGTGTGCCGATCAAAATAGTATTCAACTTTTAGAGTTTATTTTGTACTAACATCTAAGGGATCTAGGATTATAGTTTTTGTAGTAACTGATTCACCCCTCCACTCTCAGTTACTCCTGTTATATTTCCAATAATTGGTGTTGTTGGTTTTAGAATGATCTTGACATTTGAGTGTCAACACACTTAACCAACTCCACCATATATATGTCGAGTATACTATGTATGCTGAGTGAGTGATAGTAGCTACCAACTTAGAATCTTAATAGGTACCGAATGACTTTAGGTGCCGAGCAAGTAATAGATGCCAAGTAAGATAGAGCATAGTATGTACCAAATGATTCAGGAATATTCATGTGCCGAGCAATCTAGAAATGTAATAGGTGCCGAGCAATACAAGAACATTCAAGTGCCAAGCATCAACAATATAATATGTGCTGAGTAACATAGAATCAACATAATAGTTTGTGCTTTCACAAACTAAGATGTAAATAGTTTTTGGAGCTGATTTAGAGAGATTTAGAAGGAGAAAAAGGATAAGGACGAATCATTTACATTCCCTATGTGATCTATATGCAGCCAATCAAAAAAATGGAGAAGGCATGCAACCAATGAGAAAAATACAAGGTATGAGTGGGAATTTGAGATTAAATGTGGATCGTAGGTCCATGCCTAACCCTTAGTTTTCACAATCTTTAAAAGGAAGTCAAAAAATACATTGCATAAGAGGATGAGAATAGTGTATGGGGAGAATATAGCAAAATTTTAGTGAGAAGAAGGAAAGACTTAGAGGAATAGTCCATCAATTTCATATCCAGTTGATCAGAACAACACAAGGGACAAGGAACACATACAGAGATCAGATCACGCAAGGATCAGAATAGGAAGAGAAAATCTAGCACCTGAACCCATCAATTAAAGATTGCACTCTATCAGGTCAAATGTTCTAATACTTACTCACCATTGTATTAGATGCTGAAATCCTATATTGATAGGCTAGTTTAACAGCTAGATGGGAGAACCTTTGTAGAAGGTGATTGAAAATCTTATGTATTAAGTGGGTTTAACAAGCTATTGTAAATCCTTTAACATAGTGACACTTCATGTAAATTGTTTGTAAATCCTCTAACTAGGTCACTATTGACATAGTGTAAAGCCTTTAACAGGGTAGACCATCAGAAGTGGTTGAACATATTGCTACAGTAATTTTTGTGGGTGTCATCCCCACCCTATTGTTATCTTCTTATTCTTGGAGGTTTCTAGGTAACCAAATCTCCTAAGTTATGTGTTGATGCATGCTTTCATTTCATGTTTGCTTATATGTTCACATGCATGTACATTACTTTCAATTATGTGTTAATGAGGGATTAAAAGGATAAAAACTAGTTACTTCTAATTCACCCCCCCTCTCAGAAGTACTCTTCCCATTTGAATATTCCAACAGGTATCAGAGCTTTTGGTGCTTGCAGAAAAGGTTTCAAGGACCTAAGCTAAAGATCAGGATGTCTGACAAAAGAGAGATTCCAAAGTTGAACAAAGATAATTTTGCAGCATGACAAGGACTTATGAGGTTACATCTAGGTACTACTAGTGATCCAGATTGTAAATATCTTGATACTAAATACAAAACTCCCACTAGAATACTATCAGTTGAAGATATTATTGAAAAGAAGAATCATAACATCATGATGATTGATACTACATCTACTCTCAATTATGCTAAATTTGATGAGGTTGTAAAACCCCTCCTCTTATGCATTAAATAAAACCATAGTTGTTCAAATCCAAAGGATATTTTGGTAACAATGGTCTTACATATACCTTCATGAGAATTGTCATTGAGGAATTAGAACACCATAATACGATAACATAACGTTAGGTGTTAAGATAAATTAATGTGCATAAAAATTCATAGGGCTACATGTGGTAAAATGTTATAGTGATATACAATGGTGAGTATGGATTATCTATATGGGAATGATAACTAAAAGCAAATGTAATTTTGAGTTACTTTCATAGATGCTTGAGAGAGTAGATGATTTAATTGTGATAGAAATTGAACTAGAGTTTAACTAAAATAAATAGGTGAGCTAGATATGTTGGTTGAAGTTGTTCTCATCTACCCCATATGCTATAAAAATATTACTGAATCAATGATGACATAACTAGTATGAATTTTGATTAGCCGAGTTAAGTAAATTTAGGGTTATGCCTCATCTTAGGATAATGATGGGATGATTTAGTAATATTGTCATAAATAATTAATTTGAAAAGGGAGTATGACAAGAAGAATGTGCACTAGATGGAAGGATTATAAAATGGCAAGGAATTCAACATTATTTGAGATTATAGCGTAAATTATTTATGTTTTATTTGTTTATTGGAGGTTAGTGATATTTTTCACATTTGGACGATGTGATGATATCATGTGTTGTTGTTTAGGAAATTTTATAGACATTGATATTTTGGTTCCTCTAGGCTATGTGATGAATCCATGTGATGTTATTTAAGACATGCTTATCCAACTACCTTATGTTCTATAAGCCATGATGATACTAATTTGACACATTAATTGTGATGCCTTGGTTATCAGACATGGGTTCCATGTGATATTAATTACTTATTTTTTAGCATACTTGTGTATTTGGGATTATAATTCATATGTCATTATTGTTAATGTGAATAATTTAATTATCTATTTTTCATTTGAATCCTACATTGGTGCATGTAAGTTGATTTTACATTTGGAGTAGATAAGAATGCTCATGGTGTATTATGTCTAGGAATGTGGATTTAAGTGGGTCAATGAAAGTGGTTATGTAGATTTGATATTTTAACGTTTTGAATGTTTTATACAAAAATGATTAGAAAAGGGAAAGTTAATTGGAAATGATGAATTATGTAAGCCTAATGTTGAATGTGATAGTGATTTCTTACACTTATTTATATATTTATATGATATTCTTGGACTACTAATGCTCTTGGTTAGTGTGCAAGAATTTAACCATGGGATTTATTGGGGAATCAAGGCTCAAGCCATGTGAATATGACATAGCCAAGGTTGAATCAGTGAAAAAGATTCAGACCTCATTGTGATGTGTTTTGTTTTGTAAATGTGATTTGTATGGGTGTGTAATAGTTTAATGCATATATAATTAGAGACATGTCACTATAAATGTAATGTGTTATTTTTATGTGTCACTTGACACTTGTGTTGTCCATGTGTTGATGACTTGTTATTTAGGGTTTTGGGCAAAAGTCATCTAACATAAACCTAACCCAATGTAATACCCAAGTTAACCCCTTATGGTAAAGTGTTAAGAGAAGTCTCCGTCAAGGGAAATTCGAATTCCAACTTACTATTAACTTTTAAGGATCAAAAAGTGGTTCGAGAGGGTTATTTTGGTGAAAAATAAGTGCTCTCATGATAGTACTATGGGTCGGGGGTCTAAATTTAACCTTTAGTAGGCCTAGATGACCTTGGGAACCCTCCAAACATGTCACTTTCTTAGAATTTCGAAATTGAAGAGTTCACATGTTCCTGCCACTTGGTCAAGATTACAATTTTTAGAAAGAGGCAAGGATGTAAGAAAAGAGAGGCTTCTTGTTTGGTCCATTTTTAGTTGAGTGAGAAGTTGGAGTTTCTTTTAGAGGGCTTGGGGAAAATTAGTGGGTTGTCTACCCACTCTCTAATTTTAGAGACTCTTAGGGTTTGGAAGCTAGGAGGGAGCCCTTCTACAACCATTCATTACCATTTTGCAAAAGGATTCAAGGTTGGTATCTTTTTTTTTGCCCATGTAGTATTTTTCTTCAAACTTGCATAATGGCATTGCATTCATGAGCATGAAGGAGTGTGAGTTCATATTGTAAGTAGAATTCATGGTGTAGTATTCATGTAAATGTTTGAATGGTGTTACATGTCATGGGAAGATTGTGGTATTGTGGGGTTGAGATGAAATGTGTTGTTGCATTTGATTTTCTCTTTGTTTCTCCATTTTGTTATGCATGTTGTTTATGGGTGTAAGGACTTCACTCAACCTTTGGGAAGGGAAGAGAAGCCTAGGGTGAAGGGGTTAGTTGGGCTTGAAAATGTATTTAGAACCTTGGAGTATGGGCTCCATTGTATGCCATATTCATTCATATCTTGCTAGGGGTGATAAGGGAAGCATGGTGTATCAAGGGATTGTTACAAAATATGGGCTCCAAGGGAGCTATAGTTGATGGTAGTGTATTTTGGAGGATGATTGTGAAAGCCCCGAAAGGGCATGGAATTGTTGATTTTGTGAAAGCCCCAAAAGGGCATGAAACTTGTTTATTGTAGGTAATTTTTGATATGGAAAGTCTCCATTTGAAAAGCACACCTTCACCCTATATTCATGGTTCCATAGGTGAACCATTGTGAAATATCCTTGGGATGGAATTGTTAAATGTTGTAATGTGATGTGTATGCATTTGCAATATTGGAACAAAACCTAGTTTGAGCCTTCTTCTCCTAGCTCAAGGGTGGTCTCCTTGGATTCCTATGGTTGGGAGAAGAGTACCCATGGTCTTTTTTGTTTGTTGTGATGTATTTGTAGATTTTGTGCTCAAGGAAGCAATGGAAAAAAAACTTGGAAAGATCATCTTGTAGATGTTGCTTCAAGGAGCAAACTTAACATTGTGCATTGTACATATATTGGATAATCTCTCTCCATCTTATTTGTGTTTTTTCAATGAATGATTGCATAGTAGAAAGGAAGGGATATAATTTTTTGGAAATATTCAAGACTATGCTAAGTTATTGAGAGGGGAGGGGTGAATCAGTGACCTTGAAAACTTTATCAATTACAGATCTTGATTGCAGTAATCTAATTACCATTTAGCTTATCATATCTAATCTAATTGCATGCATAATGAACTGGAAACATAAAACATTCATAACACTTGAACACAATGATTTGGTTGACCCAGAAACCTTCCAAATAGAAAGTAAAATTGGGGTGGGGATGATAGCCATAAAACTTCAATACTACTGGCCTGTTAAGGCTTACAATGATCACTTCTAATGATTTTCCCTGTTAGGAGCAACTAGGACTGCTAGGTCCACCTTGTTAGAAGTTTTACAAACACAAAATGAAGTATGCACTCTATTAAGAGATGTAAGAAAGACTGTTAAATCTACCTTGTGAAAGGATTTTGACTGGTTCACATGTTAGGATGAAATAGTAGATCTTTGACTTACAATTGGATTGCTGATAGAGATTTTTTGATTGTATTAATAACCTTTTTGTGATGAATATGTCTCTGATCCTCCTCCTTTGATATGGCCTTCACAATTTACTCTTTATCCACTGTTTAGCTTCAACTATTCACATTTGCATTCTTACATGCATATGGATGTGATACAATACATTACATATATATACGAATCCAAATTACAAAATTACAAAGTCGGCCATCATACAAGTTAACACATATATCACAAAGTCAGCCCAAATGAAGACACTCAAGTTCTGAAGACTGACTTGGTGAAGTTTTGATACTCGACGTCCATTATCATTACTCGGCATCATTGCGCACTCGGTAAACATAGAGGCTCAGTCCATACTGATCACTTCAAAATAGTCTTGAACTTGGTCTGTACTGGTGAACCAGTAGATACTATGTAACTTGGCATAAAGTAAATCACTTAGTAAACACATAAGCTCAGTTTACACTAGCTTCGCATTACATAAACTATGAACTCAATAGAAACTTCAATGCTCGGTAACCACTGAACTGCTTGGGTTGAACTATTAGACTAAATCTATTTGGTTTGAACTGTTGGGCTTCACACCAACTAAATACACTTGGTAACCACTGAAATGCTTGGTATCCACTGGAATTAGTCCAGAACACTTGGTAGTAACCGTAAAGCTCGGTGGCTATTGAATTACATGGCAAACACTATGAACTATTCAATGAGCTCGGTAGCCATACAAAAATTGAATAAGTGTGTGTTACTAATAAAAAACTTGACTGATATGTCAACAATCTCCCCCTTTGGCATTAGTGACAAAAATACTTATCAGCCAAAATCTTATATACATTACCATGTGATACTAGCTCGGTAGAATATACTGTTTTGAGATTTTTCAAAATTTATCTTTGTAAGGTATACTATACATCATTTTTTATATACATTCTCTTCATAGCATGTTTCTCCCCCATACTATGTGTCTCTATAAATAACATACCATGTGTCTCAACAATAATCTCCCCCTTTTGACAATAATTCCAAAGATTTATTTAGAATTTATATACATGGAGACACCAAAATGAGATAAAAAATCAAAATGTACCTTAAGAATAAGTGCCAACATTTTATCCCAATTCTCTTGCAAAATCTTGCATGTATGTAGAGGAATTTGTACTTCTATATAGAGTTATATCATGTGAACTGCAATAGAGTAGTTGTCATGGATCAAGGTTTTTGAGTAAACAATATGTTTCTACATTATATTCATGATAGGAAGGATCATATTATGAATATCAATTAGTGTTGACTAGATCCTTGCTTCTTCTCTTAACAACTCTGCCTGCATGTCTGACAAAAATTTGATCTTCATGTGATGTGCAGAGCTTGAACTATGGTCAAGTTACAACTGCTGAGCACTGGCTTTCAGATCCTCATCGATTTTTGATAGTTTTCCCTTTATTTCCTTTGTGAACTCAAAAACATCACACAACTTCCCAAAAAGTGATGTCACATTTGTGCAGGAGGTCTTAAGATTGAACAAAATTGATGAAAACTCAACTTGATGAATAGGAATTTGCTGAGCAATGTGCTCCAATACTTTATTATCAAATCTCTTTTCAACTTTCTCAATTATCTTGTCTTGTCAACTAGAGTCCTCATTGAGCTTTTGGATTGCTTTTGCTAATTGTAACAAAATAGGTTGAGAAGTATCAACCTCAATTCCTATAGCCTCAGAAAAAATATTTTTAGCATCGTCAATAATCTTATACTCTCTATCTCTTTCTTCTCTCAATTTCTGCTTTGCTTTTTTTTGAAGAATTTCACCAAACTCTTGCATTTTATCTATAGAAAGATTATGAATATCCCATTTGGGGATTTCTATTTCCTATCTAAGTCTATGTCATACTCTATGTCCTTTCCTTTACTCAAAAATTTTGTACTCAATTGAGCCTTAGGTTCAACTATCCTTGTACATAATGCTTTTGTGTCCAAAATGGAAACAATAGTTGATATACTAGGACTTGCAGTGAAAATTGATATAGTACTAACTGATGGAATACAAATAGGAATGCTTGTTGAATCCAAAACTGAAGAAGTCATAAATGAAGTATCCAAAATTGAAGTACTTACTACTGCAGAACTCAAAATTGTAGAAGACACTGTATTCATAACTGATGACATCAACTCGGTAGCTAAAGAAGTGAGAGGTTGCAACTCGGTAGATGAAGTGGAAGTCACTTTTGTTAATGATACATTGAGCTAAGTGGGGGCAAAGAGTGATTGGACATTTGAAGTGTTTGTGGTTGTCAGAATCAAACTTGTTGAAGCTATCTCTGAGCTTGATATAGCCATTGGTTTGCTTGGAGAATGAGGAAGTGAGACAATGACTACAATTGCTATCTTCATTGGGTCAGTCTCCTCATCATCTTCCTTAACTTCCTTGGTAGCTTCTACCTCTTTATATTCTCCATCTTCCTCATTGTCAAAATGTGTAGGCTCAGTGTAAGTTTCATCATTATCACTATCATCATCATCATCATCCTTTACATCTACTAGGAAGTCACTTGGTTTATGCAGATGATAAACATTCTTCCACATGTTTTTAGCATTCTTAACTACATGCTCTATATCTTTGATCAAAATTGAACATGTATTAAACCTAAGAGTCATTTTATCTTCATTTTTCTTCAAAGACTCTTCTACCTCAACATCTTTCATGCTCAGTAGCAACTGCCTTAGTGTTTGTGCATAAATGTATTTTTTTGTTTGCATTGCAAAGTCCCATCTTGGCTTTATTTTCTCTAACAATTCATTAGAGATTTGAGAGGTGATTTGATTTGGTGAATACTTCCATTTGCCCATTTTGGTCAACACTAGTCTTCCACCTATTTCTACTTTGCCTCTGTCCTTGTTTCATACTTCAAAGATTTAAAGTTTTTTATACCTACACCTTCTTCCATTTGTTTCAACTTTTTGTGGAATGTGGGAGGAGGTTTGCTAAGGACATAGCACTTCCTTTCTTCCTGGACCTCCTTGTGAAGACTACAGTGGATGACTTAGGTGGCATGGTGATGATCACCTTGCATTTCTCTTCAAAGGTTCTTCTTCCTTTTTTGATTCCTCTTCATCCTCTGCCTCTTCTACATCTTCTCCTTTTCCTTCAGTTAACATGAGAGGTGTGCTAGTTTTTAGTTTAGCTATCCTCCTCTTTCCTTTGTTAAATACCTAAGGGAGTTTTATCTTTAGTTCTATCCTTTCCTTGGCCTCATCATAGGTTCCAAGGTATGGTGCCTTTGGATCAATAGGTTCATTAGTTAGAGCTTCAATAATATCCTTTGCTTCATCGATATTTACCTCATAAGGAAGAGGTTTTACCTATGCAATTATGGGCTTCACTACCTCGATACAAACTCTATCACAATCAACCATAAAGCATACATCATATTTGTAATCCTCAACTAACTTCTTAGGTATCCTGAACCTATTGTTCTCTCTTTGAACACTTCGAAGTAGTTGTCCATAATGCTAACATAGTTCTTTCCCATTTCTACAATGTATTCATTTATCTAATATAATATAGACACATCTTTTCTCCATACTATCATGCCTTTGGAAGGGAAGAAATCCTAAACATAAAAGAACAAACAAGTCAAGAGTGACCCAAATTTATAGGGGTTGTTCTTGGATGTCCTGATACTTTTTCATGTTCTTGTTGAATTGCTTCAACAACAAATCTACCAAGTCATAAGATCGATTGTTTTTCACAATTTATAAGCTAAGTCCATGGCTTCACATGATACACTGTTAAGGTGGCTTGAACTATATATCTTATGTTCTATAACATGAATCCCAAATTTTAGCTCTGCATCAATCACACTACTAATTTTCATGCCTCTGCCATCCCACTCTACTAGGGTTTTCTTTTCCAGCTCAGCCCGACCTAGGGCCTTGGTGGTTTTAGCTTTGGCGAGCTTGTGGAGGTTAGTAATGCGATGAATCATTTTCTTTGTAATCAAAATAGGTTGCTCAAGCCATAGTTGACCATTATGCACCCAACTTAGAATGTATCTAATCCATTTAATTTGAAAACCTCGGGGCATGTGGGGAATATGTGTTAAATTTTTGTCTTCCAAATGCTTATGCTTAGGTTTAAGAATTCCATTAACACATAATTCACCTAGGGAATCATCCATTTCTAGGGTACCAATCTCTTAAATTGAACACTTGAAATGAGTGCAAATATCGTTAATAAGGAGTACCTTAGGAGGCATTTGTGATTGAGCACTACTTGAATCAAGGGTTTCTACAACCACAGGCACAAGTTTGAAATTTAGTGCTTTCCACTTAACTCCTCTAACCAACATCTCATACCCTCTCTTCAATTTGCTACTGCTTGATGCAATTGTACTTAGTAAACTATTAAAACCTTGATAATCTGCTACAAATTCACTTAAAGTTGCTTGATCGCTCTATAAATCGCTGCTTCACAATAACAGTTAGATTTAATGGTGAAAAATGAGTTTGATTTCATTCTTTTTGTTAAGGCTTCACCATTAATGCTTAGTACAAAGGTAGCTGAGTTGGCATCATGCTTGATAGCCTGTCTCCATTATTCTATTGATTACTTAGTGAAGGCTTTGTGACTCGGTAACCATGTGTGTCTTGTTATTCTTGACCTTGCTTGATAAAGTCTATGACTTGACCTTACTCAGTAGAGAAGGTAACTTGGTGATAACTAATATCATTCTTCCTTAGTGATCCTTTTGTATCTTGAATACTGATTTGGATCTTTGTCATCTTTCAATTGGAACTATTTGAATGTGATCTTGATAACGTAGTTCTAGTTCTCCTTTAGAAATCTAGTTGGAAATGGTGGAGTCACCCACTTTTTGAGTGACATGACCATCATTACTTGGACTAGCATCCTTGTTAGATTCAGGAATCCATTGTTGCCTCATCTACTTTTGAATGTTGTCTACTTTTGCCTTCTTTTCATCTTTAATTTTACTAGTATTCATGTAATTTTTGGCTAGATGACCAAGTTCGGTACAAGTGAAACATCTTATGGTGGTATCTCTTCTCCTCGTGTGATGTTTAACATAATTCATGCCAATGTGTCCAAATTCTCCACAGTAATGACATCTACACCAAGTGTTCTAGTCCCAATCGAATATTGCTTTCACAATTTGCTCTACTGGATTGAGTGACTTAGTTCTGCATTCTGATGCCTTGTGACCTTGTTTCTTGCACTTGTGACACTTGCCCTCAAATTTTGGTTCCTCTTTACATTCATTAGCCTTGTGACCATGTTGACTACAATTGTAGCATTTTCCATTAAATTTTGCTTTACCATTACTCCAACATTTGTTTGATGTATGATCTAACTTACCATAGTGATTGCAAGTAGGTCTTTGATTCCTTTGAGCACCTTGTTTGGAGGATTCACCTTCTTCTTTGTATCCAATTCCTACTTTTCCTTTTTGCCTATAGAGATTTTGCTCATTTAGTTGAACCATGTCTACTTGAGATTTCATCATTCTTTCATTGATTTTCTTTTTAGTGTTTAGGTAATTTTTCAATCTTTCACTAAGTTTCTTTTTAGATCTTAGCTCATTTCTTATTCTTTTATTGATTTTTCTTTCTAAATTTAGATAATTCCTTGATCTTTCATTGATCTATCTTTGGCTCATGATTTCCTCATTTGCATTGGAGATTTGATCCATAAGATTTGCATGCTGAAGGGATTGGTTTTGGATCTCATTGTTTCTTCCATCCATTTCTTCTTTTATCTTGTTACTCTGTTCCAAGATTTCACATAGCCTTACTGAAAAAATTTCTTGTTCTCTTTTTAGTTTCCTTACTTCTTCTTGCAGGGAACCATTCATCTCTAGGAGTTCTTTGATTGCATCATTTGCTTCATCTGAACTGCTTGTAGGGAAAAAATATTCAATTCTCTCTTCAATGTAGAGATGGTCATTCATTTGATTTGCAAGTTGCTTTCTTCCTTTCAGGGATTGGGTAAGTTGCTCCTTAGCTTTCTTGAGTTGTGCAATGACCATTTCCAGATCCAACTTTTCATTATCAATTGCCTTATCAAGTCTGAATATCTCCATATCCTAGATCTATTGCTCAAGCTGTTAGACTTTCTCCTGAGAACCACAAAGCTCTAATACTAATTGTTCAAAATATTCAAGACTATGCTAGGTTATTGAAAGGGGAGGGGTGAATCAGTAACCTTGAAGACTTTATCAATTACAGATATTAATTGCAGTAATCCAATTACCATTTAGCTTATTATATTTGATCTAATTACATGCATAATGAACTGGAAACATAAAACATTCATAACACTTGAACACAATGATATGGTGACCCAAAAACCTTCCAAATAGAAAGTAAAACTGGGGTGGGGATGATACCCACAAAACTTTAATACTACAACATACAGTTGGCCTGTTAAGGCTTACAATGATCACTTCTAATGATCTGCCTTGTTAGGAGCAATTAGGACTGCTAGGTCCACCTTGTTAGAGATTTTATAAACACACAATGAAGTATGCACTCTATTAAGAGATTTAAGAAAGACTGTTAAATCTACCTTGTGAAAGGATTTTGACTAGTTTACCTATTAGGATGAAACAATAGATCTCTAACTTACAACTGTATTACTAATAGAGATTCCTTGATTGTACCGATCACCTTTCTGTCCTGAATATGTCTCTGCTCCTCCTCCTTTGATATGGCCTTCACAATTTACTCTTTATCTGTTGCTTAGCTTCAACTATTCACATTCACATTCTTACATGCATATGGATGTGATGCAATACATTACATATATATACCAATCCAAATTACAAAATTACAAAGTCAGCCCAAATGAAGACAGTTGGGTTCTAAAGACTGACTTGGTGAAGTTTTGATACTCAACGTCCACTGTCATTACTCAGCATCATCATGCACTTGGTAGACATAAAGGCTCAATCCATATTGATCACTTCAAAGTAGTCTTGAACTCAGTCCGCACTAGTGACTCTGTAGATACTATGTAACCTAGCATAAACTGAATCACTTAGTAAACACATAAGCTCAGTTTAAACTAGCTTTACATTACATGAATTGTGAACTCGATAGAAACTGCAATGCTTGGTAACCACTGAACTGCTAGATTGAATTTTCTCAGTTTGAACTACTAGGCTTCACACCAACTGAATACACTTGGTAACCACTGAAATGCTTGGTATCCACTAGAATTAGTCCAGAACACTCGGTATCAACAATAGAGCTTGATGGCTATTGAATTACATGGAAAACATTGTCGACTGTTCAATGAGCTTGGTAGCCATACAAAATTTTGAATAAGTGTGTGTCACTAATAACAAACTTGATTGATATGTCAACATAATCCTCCTCCATGTCATTGTATATTGCATTATAAGTGTTGGACCCTTCTGTTTTGTCATTTGTGTATTGAATGGTAAAAATGAGACTTTCATTTTATATGCATTGTTGTAAGAAATGGATTCATGAAGGAAATGAAGAAATTTGGATTGTATTATATGTTTTGGTGCTGTAAGATTCAATATTATGTATTAGATGTAATGAAATGGAAGATAATTGTGGTTAAATGCATAAGGGTTTGCTTCCCATAAAAAATTTGTTCTTTAGTATTTAAGATGAATATGGAAATGTAGGATCTTATCCATTTTGGATTCACAATTCCCAAATAAGAAAGTATGTTTCCAAAGATTTTTCACATAAAGGAATTTCATGATGTATTAGTTTAATAAAAAAAATTCATTTGAAGTTTAATTAGGAAAAATTAATCTACTAGTTCATATTGATCTTGTTTCAAATATAGTTCATGTGTTAAATCTTTTGTTTGGGTGATTTTAAATAGGATCATAATCCTTGAAATATATATTAGAATATTATAAGTAACCTCCAATTCCTATTAAACCAATATTCATAAGCTCATAGATGAGTAGAGAATAGAACTCAAATCAATCACAAGTCATAGATTACCATGAGCAAATAAGCCTATACATGCACATTTTACTCCCTGGAATTTGTATGGGATCAACAAATAAATCCCCTCCCAATTATAGTTCAATATTTTATTCTTGGAGATACTCTTTGGAATCTTCCCTATATATAATCATTATAATATAAATATCTAAAACTAAGTCAAGTCAATAAAACAAGGACATATTAATCATATGGACAAGTAATGATGGAGACCCTACTTCCTTGTTTTAAAATTAATTAATCCCTATATCTCCTAAACTCTCTCAGGATATGCAGACCTATGTTAAGAAAGACAATTAAAATAATAACAATAATATGATAATGGAAAACTCCTAGAAAACTAAACCTAGCCTAAGGTGTGGCCATCACACCCAAAATATAGCACTAAACCCAAAAACATAGTCAACAACATAAAGTTTGAAAGAAACCCATTTAATCACAAGCCTTCTAAAAAGTAAGGGACTCTCCACTAAGGCCGACCACCTCTTGTACCCTAGTCTCACATGTGGGAGGGATCCCATTTTCAAAAAGTGCATGGTTAAAAGAAAGATGAAAAAGGGGGAAGCTTGGTGAAAGGAAAAATAAACATGTAAGAGAATTCCCACCAAAATTTTGCCAAGGCCGCCGTAAATGGGCCCATCTCCCCAAACACCCCCAACACTCACGTGCCAAAAAGGGAGTTTAATAAAATGCATGGGTAAGAGTAGGGTTGAGATATTATATCATTTAGAAATAAATCTTAATGTAGTTTTGGGTAGTGGTGAGGGAAAGGTTAGTAAAATAGGAAAATTGTTAGTGTAGTAAAGTTAATGCTAAGGGAATAGATAATTAGGTTTAGAAAGTGATAAGTATTCTGATTTGAAGAGTGTTTTAGTAGTAGAGTTAGGTTTATTTTTAGTAGTATAATATTAGTAAGTAACTAATATGATTTGAACAAGGGTTAGGATGTTTAGTAATTTATTGTACTATAAGGTATATGTTGCACAACAATTAATATTTCTCCAATTTGTTTTGCATATGTTTAATATTTTGTAGTCATAATTAAATAAAATTGTGCTTCCTTGATATGAAATAGTTAAAAATTATGTGCCAATCAACAATTGGATTTTGCTAGTTGATAATGCAAGTAGTAGTTGTTGTGAAATAATTAGTAAATAACTTCCATGGCATAGCTAGTAGTTTATTAGGGTGAATAGAATCTTATTAAATAATAAGGTGTAAGTGTATCAATACTAGTAGTGATACATAAGTATTTAAAAGAGTGAATCATCTAACAATGCCACTAAACTATTTGGTAACTGGGTTGCAATATACACACATCAAATTGTGATACCTTAAGTTTAGCTTTTAAAAAATAAAAAAATTTAGTCATATCTTTGACCTATAATTATGGGCATGACAGAGGTAAAAGACTGCAAAACTACTCATGAAATGTGGAGTAAACTAAAAGATATCTATGGAGGAGGTGACAATGTAAGAAGAGCCAAAGAAGAAAGTCTTAGAGGACAATTGATCAAATGAAAATGAGAAAATATGAGAATATTGCAAAATATGTGAAAAGAATCAAGGCCAGTGTAAGTGCAATCAAAGCATCTGGAGGAGACATTGAGGACACAATTGTTGTAAGAAAGATACTCAAAATTCTTCTTCCTATTTATGCAATTACAGTGTCTACTATTCAAGAAATGAGATGTGATCCAAATAAAAAAATAACCTTGGATGCTCTAGTTGGAAGACTGACAGCTTTTGAATTAGACAACTATGATAACAATGTTCCCATTTCAAAAAATGTTGAGTCTGCATTTGAAGCCAAACTCTTACTTAAGGAAAAGAGCAATAAATAAAAGGCCAATCAATTAGGAAGTGAAGAAGAAACTAAAGAAAGTTCTGACAGTGATCTTGAAATTGTTGATGCCCTGCTTGCAAAGAAATATTCCAAAGGTAGAGGAAAGTACAAAGGTAAAATTCCTCTAATCTGCTTTTCTTGTGAAGAAATTGGTCATATTGGTGCTAGGTGTCCAAATAGAGAAAAAAAGGATGAAAAGAAAAGCCACAAGCACAAAAGCATGAAGGAATTCAAAAATCACAAGGACAAAGGTAAGAAATCTTGTTTTATAGCTAAAGATTTTGATAAAAATGAAGATGAAACGATGTATATTACTATAAAAGATGAATATGATAATGAAGGAGATAAGATGGCACTTATCTCTCATGTTAGCAAAAATGATACATGGATTATTGATAGTGGATGTTCACACCATATGATTGGAGATAAAACAAAATTTGAACATTTTGAACATTATGATGGAGGTAGTTTAAGATTTGGAAACAATGAACCTTGTTGCATAAAAGGAAAAGGTCGTATCTCATTAACCAATGAACTTACATGTGATAATGCCTATTGGGTTGAAGGACTAAAGTATAATCTACTGAGTGTGGCATAGTTGAACAACATTGGATTCAAGGTAGAATTCATGAATTGCAAGACAAAAATGTTGGATGACAAAGGAAATTTGGTTGGATCTGGTAAGCAAACAAAAGGTAATCTATTTTATCTTGATCTCATTGAATGTTCATGTTTTATTTCTCAAGTAGAAGAAATCTAGTTATGGCACAAAAGACTATGTCATGTAAACTTTGATAATCTGGTCAAGATAAGAAAACATAAAAGAGTAAGAGGTATTCCTAGTTTGAAGAAACTTGATATGGGTTTATGCAAAAATTGGCAAATTGGTAAGATGGGAAAGACTAGTATCAAAAGCAAAAACTATCAATCAGAAGAAGTCTTATAAATTGTACATACTGACTTATGTGGACCTATTGGAATAGAGAGTTACAGTGGAGAAAAGTTTTTCATTCTTTTTGTTGATGATTATTTTAGAATGATGACTGTAATGTATCTAAAAGAAAAATCAGAAGCTTTTGAAAAATTCAAATGGTATCTAGCAAGAGTAGAAAAAGAAATTGGAAAAAGATTGAAATGTTTAAGATTAGAAAGAGGAATCAAAAGACAAGTATCAGCCCTCGATACACCACTGGAGAATGGTATAGCTGAAAGAAAAAAAAGATCCATCATGGATTGTGCAAGAACATTAATGATAGAAAAGAATGTTGCAATCAAATACTAGAAGGAAGCTATCAACACTACAGTTCATAATTTGAATAGAGTTCAATTGAAGAAAGACTCAAATCAAACTCCCTATCAACTATGGTATGGCTACAAACCTAATGTGAGTTATTTGAAAATATTTGGTAGAAAATGTTATATCTTGAAAGAATCTAGAAAAGGAAAATTTGATGTCAAAGGTGATGAAGGTATATTTCTAGGATACTCCTCCATAAGTAAAGGATACAAATGTTTGAACTTGTATACTCATAAAATCATAGAAAGTACACATGTGAGAATTGATAAGTTTGCAGAAAAGAGTGCAGAAGAAAGCAACAAAGAGCCAGAGGATTACATACGATTTGTTTACTATGAACTTGACACCCTGGTAAATCTATCTAAAAGAAAAGAGACTTCACCTCCTGAGTCCCCAAAATATCCAATGATTACCAAGTTGCTGATAGTGTAACCCAAGTTACCGTCTGAAGGACCTGAGTCATAGTCAAAAGCTACCAAGCTAGTTCAAACTGAGTCTGAAGGACTTGAGTCACAGATAGTGGGACTCGAGCTCAATACTAAAGTTCATGATGAAAATAGTGGAACTCATACCAAATCCAAAGAACCTGTGTTAGCAAGATATGCCAGAAGGTATCATGCACCTGATCAAATCATTGGAGACAAATTTGATGGAACAATGACAAGAAGAAAATTGAAAGGCACATGTTTACTTGCTGAATTTGATCCAAGAAATATTAAAGATGCATTAGATAATGAAATTTGGGTTGAAGCAATGAATGAAAAGATAGAACAGATAGAGAAGAACAAAACTTAAACTCTTGTTCCTAGACTCAAGGATAAAAATGTAATTGGCAAAAAGTGGGCGTTCATAAACAAGCTGAATGAAGATGGAAAAGTGTTTAGAAACAAAGCAAAATTGGTATGTAAAGGTTATTCTCAAGAAGAAGGTATTGATTATGGGGAAACTTTTGTCCCTGTTGAAAGATTAGAAGGTGTTAAAACTTTACTTGCATATGCAACTCACAAAGGATTTAAAGTGTATCAAATGGATGTTAAATCTGCATTTTTGAATGGAATTCTTGATGAGGAAGTCTACATTGAACAACTAGAAGGTTTTGTAGATCCTAGCAAAAGAGACATGGTCTACAAATTACACAAAGCATTATATGGTCTCAAGCAAGCTCCCAAAGCTTGGTATGAAAGACTACATAACTATTTGATACATATTGGATTTCAAAGAACAAATGATAACAGTAGTCTATATACCAGAGAAGGACCAGACAAGAAGATTGTGTTGGCTGAAATATTTGTTGATGACACATTATTCATAGGAAATGATGATTTGTGCAAGGGATTTTTAGAAGAAATGAGCAAAGAATTTGAGATGTCCATGTTTGGAGAGATAAAATTCTTTGTTGGATTATAGATTCAACAGAAGAAAGATGGTATCTACATCACTCAATCCGAATACATCAAGGAGATACTAAAGAAATTTGGAATGGAAGATTCAAGACTAGTTGGAACCCCCTATGTCTGCTAGACATAAGCTTTCCAAGAATGATGGTTCCAAAGAAGTAGATTAGACCACATACATATCAATGATTGGAAAATTGCAGTATGTAGTACATACAAGGCTTGACATTGCATTAGTAGTTGGTATGGTGGCAAGATTCTTAGCAAATTCTAGAGAAAATTGCATGATGGAAATCAAGAGAATCATGAGATATCTAAAAGGTACTGAAGACTATGGCTTATGGCACAAACTTGGAGGTAATCTGGACTTGAAGCTATTTATTGATGCTGATTGGGTAGGAAGTCTTGATGACAAAAAAAGAACTAGTGGCAGAGCATTCTTTCTTGGTAAAAGACTAGTGTCTTGGATGAGTAAGAAACAAAATTGTATCTCTCAATCAAGTTGTGAAGAAGTACAATATTGAATATTTGAGAATTTCTTTAAGGAAGTGAATCTGGAAATAAGAAGGATGTATTTGAGGAGCTAAAATGATACATTCAATTAGGAAGGATCACATACAAGCTAGAATAGAGATTTGTAATCTGCAATTCAGTTGCATCAAAATTAGATCATTTCATTATTACTCTATAACCATTGTAGTAGTGATCTAAATCTCTTAACATAGTTGGCTTAATGACTATTTGTAAATCCTCTAACAAGGTGGCAGTTTTGTTGAATTATCTAAACACCTCTAACAATGCCACTCCTAATAGGGCGATTAAATCATCTAATAAGGTCACACCTAATAGTATGTTTTGTAACCTTTAATAGGGTTGGCTCCTTACAGGGCTCACTTCAGAAGAGTGAAAATCAGTAACTAGTTGCAATTGGTGGTTTTCCCAAATTCAGTTTCCACTTTAAATCTTGGTGTCAAATTTGTTCATTTATTTTATGCTTGAAATTAAGTTTAAGTAATGATAATCACTGATAACATCTTAAGATATGCAAAGCTAATTCATTACTGAGTATATTTAGTATTTACTGAGTTACAACATTTTATGTGTGTTTGTTGAGCATCAACAATATTCAACTTTTAGAGTTTATTTTGTATTGACATCTAAGGGATCTGGGATTTATTTTTTGTAGTAACTGATTCACCCCTCCCTTGTTAGTTACTCCTCTTATATTTCCAACATGTTTCTACTTCTATTTTTGGTAGCCATTTTTTAGGAGGCTGAGAACTAGTGTTCCCCTCCATTTCTATATGCTAGCTCTACCTGGTTGTGCAGGTATGAGCATTTCCCTATTTTTCAGGATGAAGGTTTGGGGTTTTGATCGTAATGCTAGCCATTTTTTTATACAGACTCCAAACCTAGATTTTATTTGATATTTGTGGCTTTTTTCCCCTAAGATCAAATGGGTTTTAATTTCAAAGTTTTTGAGTTTTGATGTTTTTACCTTGATTTATGTGCCACCTAGTTTTCTCAAGTTTTCTTGGCATGATGTTGGTTGTGGACTTGGATTATCTGTAGGATGTCAGCCAACTCGTTGTTGCACTTTTATGTTTACATTGTGATGCATGCCACATATGTACTCTCAACTTTGTGTTCAATTGAGTGATTTTACACCTAGTGTTATTATTTTCGTAAATATTAGGATTCATGTAAAATCCATACTCCTGGATTGAGGCCGATTGAGTGAGTTCATGATGTTTTCTCTTGTTGCATCATTAGGATTCATGTAGAATTCATACTCCTAGATTGAGGCCGATTGAGTGAGTTCATGATGTATGGTTTTATTGTTCATTGGGATTCATGTAGAGTTTGTCCTCCCGTGTTTGTTTTTGGTTGAGTGCTATTTTACTTGTGTTCTCATCCAGTCTTTATGTTATGATCTTCGTGATGGTGGTGCACCACACACAAGTACATGCATGTACATTTTTTGAGTGACTTGTGAGGCTCGATCTTCCATGGTACTTCTAAGAGTTATGATCATTGGGGTTGGGTTGGGAATATGCATGCCTACAAGAACTCATCGTTGGATGAGCATGGGTAGGGTAGAGTAGGGTAGCATATGGAGGGGGCTTCTATCTCACAACCTGGTGATCATTATGCCTAAAGGGCTGGTAGAGGAAGTTTTAATTAAGTGATAACTAAATAAAACACAGGGTGGTAATAAAACTTAATAATATGTGCTAGAGCCTTTCCGTTGAGGGAGTTGAATTTGTATGATTCAAGCTTGGGCTTATTGATGCCAAGAGACTTTCCATGATGTTAGCCCCTATTTAGTAGCCCATTGAGTGTCTAACCATGACCTATAGTTTATGCATTGTCTATGATCTTGGTTTCAGTCATCATATTGTCTGACATGAGTGTTAGCCATGGACATTTTCTTTGTGTGTGTTTGAGGGTGGACCATTATCTCCATCAGCATGGTGGGAGTGGACCTATGGGTTCCATGTGGTTGGGAGGCATAGCTACCTTTAGCACTACTAGGGACTAGTGCACAAAGATGGTCTATTATCCCAATGCGACCGTTGCTGGATGTTTTCACTTGATACTTCGGGTTTTGGAATATGTTTTCCTGTGATTTATGCTTTCATTGGAATGCTTGGATATCATGTTTATATGATGCTAGTTTATTTGATGCATTCCTATATTATGATGTTTAGCATATGATTAGATGATGTGAATTGCTTTGTTGGTGTATCTATTTCTTATTGGTTTAGCATGTTGGATTTCCTATATGTATGATGTTTAGCACATGATAGATGATGAGTTTGATTTGTAGGATTATCTTATGCTTTAATTCTAGCATGTTAGATTTCCTTATTCTTATGTTGTAGCACATTTTAGTATTGATGTCCTCATAAGATAGCTTTGATGATCTGGTCAATGGTTTGGGATGTTACACACAGGGGATGGCTAGGACCCACAATGGTCTCATGATGCTATTTATGGTAGGGAGGAACTGCATACTTAGTTTGGTTGTTCAGTTATTGTGATGTTATTTCTGTACATTGCCATGTTGCTTCTATACATTACGATGTTTCTTTCAGTATCTTCTTTTACTACTATGGTTTAGATGGATAGATGTTCCTCTTTCTTGTTTCATGGCATCTTGTTGTTTATGCACTCAAGTGTTCATTCCTTGATTTGCATAGATCTGGTACTCCCTAGTGTAGAGGAAATTTATTTCCTAGCTTTTACCTTTATGTTTTTTTGGCTTCCTAATTTATATCCTCACGTGAAATTGTACTTTTTTGTGTGAGAATGTAAATGTGTGCATGGTGTGTTGGGTTTCCTCGTACAGCCTATGGTGAATCCTCATGTGAAACCCCACACTAGTTTGGGTGTTTTTCCTGTTGGGCCAAGCATGTCCTCATGCGAGATGGTGTTTCCTTATGTGGCTTTGTGTACTTTCTCATGTGAAGAGGTACTTCCTCGTGTGAGACTGTCAGTTGTTATTCTCTCATGCAAAAAATAGGGGGCTTCTCTGCTATTCTTCAAAGAATGCAAATTGCACTTTTGAGTACCCTTTGGGATTTCTTGTGGTTCCATGATTTGACACATCCAAGATTTTGTGTTCTATTATCATCTTGGGTTTTCATTCTTGAGTTTTTTTTGTGTCAATTAGGTTGTGGCATTTGGAGATCCATTGTTTGCTGAGATTGTTGGTGAAGTCTTTGATTGCAATCTTCATGATCCCTGTATGATGTTGTCATGTGCATTCATACTTTGTAAAAAAGAAAATATCTTGGCTTGTATTGAATCTTTGTTCGAGGGATCTCCGGGTGGGGCATTACATGACCACAAAGGTAGTATAACCAACCTTATAAGAAAGAGTTATAGGAAGATTCATAGAACCTTGAGGATGATACATAAAAACATTGCAAGTTGATATCCAAACACTAGGTGTGTCATAGGTATCCTTATGTAATCCTTTGATAAAATGATGCATTTTAGTGATAACATTCATGAAGGAAGAGGGGTCAATAAAAATTCTATAAGAAGGGGTATGAGTAACCTTAGCAGTAATGTAAATAGGACCATTAGGTTCTTTAAACATATTAGAATGACCAAAGGTGATTGGAAGTATAGGTCTAGGTTTGGGGAAAGGGAAAATCGAAGGTTGAGATTGAGACTCAACATGATTAAAAACATGATAAGATTCTTCTACCTTATCATAGCTAATATTAATAACATGAGAAGAAGGTTGATTAATGACATTTGTTGAATGTGAAGACAAAGGATTAGTGTAAATTTGGTGACAAATTTATTAATACTATTAACCTCATCATCAATAAATATAGCATTAGAAATGATAATATCTTGAATACCATTTTTCAAACCATGTCACTTTTGAGTATGATGACCAGGTTGATGATGGTACTAACAAAAAATATTTTGATCAAAAGACTTAGGCATAGTTTGGCTAGTGTCAATATTACAAAGGGGAGGAAGTTAAATTAGGTTAGAATGAATCAACCTTGTCATGATTATAGGTAAAGGGTCAGATAAATGAATGATTTATGATCAGGATGGTGCAAAAAGGGAAAAAATACTCATACCTTTAGATGTAGTAGCCACCAAATCATCAACTATGTGTTCTTATTTGTTTATTTTGATATAGCTATTAGGTTTAGGAAATTTATTTTAATGAATGACAATGTCACTATTATCAATAGTAACATGAGTCTTTGGAGTAGATCTCTCAAGTTGGCTCACTTGTAACTGATAATGGTGAAGCATTGCACAAAGATGTGAAAAGGAAGTATACTCGATAATGATATATTATCTCTAATATATTTTTTCAAATAAGAAAAGAAAATATGTTGAATATCATGATCATGCACAATACTAACAATACAAGTGTTTGAATCTTCCAATAAAGTCACTAAATTTTTCTTTAAATTTTTTCTTTTAAGACATTAAATTAGTCAAATAAATCTAAGGCCCAATATTATTTTGAAATTGTTGAATAAAAGTATTGACAATCTTTTGAAAAGAGTCAATAGAGTAAGGGGGTAAAGAGAAATTGGTGTAGGGGCACCCACAACAAATGAGGAATATTGATTCATTCAAAGAAATCTTCAAACTCCTAAAGAACCTATAGGATAGGTTAGAAATAGTATCTAAGCATTTGGACCTATTTGTAAGGCCTAGTTCCAAGATTGGCATAATTATAAGCCCTTGGTAAACTATGGTCAAAGGTAATCAAATGACTTAAATTCTTAGGATTTTTCATTTTTTCATATTTTTATCATGTTTTGATCTTAGTTGTGTCATTTAGATTAGGTTTGATCATGTTTTGAATATAATTTGCAAAAGTTGCTAAAAAGATGTTAAGCAACTTTTAGCAAAAGTTGCATAATCTTGCAATTTGATTATCAATGGCCATAAATGGCTTGAAAATATGTTGTGACCATTGGGTATGCCTACATAAGCCCTTTTAAGTGGGTGGTAGGACAAAATGATGTAGTTTTGCATTCAAATCAATAAAATAACTCAGATTTCCTATCATTTTTCATGTTGTAGCAATGTGTACAGATGTGTATGGACATACCAGGTGATCAATCTACATTTCTAGATAGGTTGATGAATTAAATTTCCAATTCTTTTAGTTTGGAGTCCTGACCAGTCTTTTAAATCAAGATATTGAGATTTTTGTAGAGGTTGCTCTAGAAAGTTGTCATATCTAGGGTTTCAATAAGAATTTGTCATATCTAGGGATTTCACCATGGGAATTTAATGGCCTCTAGTGAAATCCAAGTGTTGATTATGTACTTTAAGATGAATTTGGTCTCAAGTTTCTATGTGTTGATGGCAAAGAGAAATTTGATGTCCTAGGCATGCAAGACCCGTGTGCATGCTTATAGCGCTGATCAACATCTCCCATAACTTGCTCCAGAAGAGTCACAAAACCTTGTAATCAAGTTTACAACTTTTTATGCATGCCTTTTCATTTTCCAAGTGTTATATTGAAGTTTGGGCCTTTGGAAAGTATACCTCCTTTGTATTTGGAGACCTAATAGGGCTAATTGCCTAGAGAGGAAATTAAGTAAAACCTAATTTTTTCATACCTTCCAATCCTAGTGATTTGGCATGTTTAATAAACCCCAAAAGGGTATCATAATATGTGATTTTTTTATAGGGTTATGTGGAGATTTATGAAGTTAAGTCAAAATTTCATGAAAAAGAGCTGCAAGCCTAGGATAGTGGATTTGTGAAGCAACCATAGGGTAAATGTTGTGCAGTATGGTTTTAACCTTTAACCCACTTCAAAATGGAACTAAATATACCACAAGTTCAACCTTGAGTCACCCCTAGTCCTTTTGTGTGTTTTTGGGGTTTTGTATCAAATTTGTCAATTTGTGCTTATAAGGCAATTTGTGATAAGTTGTCTTGTTTGAAAGGGTCTTCCTTGTTATTGGGATTTCCTTGGATAGGTTTAGGTTGTGATAACCTTAAAATAATAATTTAGGCACTTGCAATTGGTGCTTGAGCACATTTGGTAGGATCAAATACTCTTTTGTTTGACATACGTTTAGTGATGAGGATCTAAGGGATATTTGATTCTTCTAAAGATCTCTACACCAAGCTCCATTGCATCAAGTGGTATCAAATCCATGTCTCTTAATAAAGAAGAAGAAACACCTACAAGGGTAACTAATGCAAAACTTTCAAAGATCATAAGAGAACAAAGACCAACTAATATTATTCTAGCAAAGAGGTTGAAGGAACTTGAAAGCAAGTTCAATAAGAACAAGGAGGCACTTTCTGAAGATGACAAGAATGATGAAACTAAAGACCTTGATGAAGATGGTGAAGTGCCTACAGAGCAAAGACCTCTCTTGAATGCTCTCAAGTCCATGGAAAAGAGTACCATGGAAGGAAAGTTGGAACTACCAACTTTTAATGGCAAGATGAATGTTGATGTGGTCTTAGATTGGATTGAGGCCTTGACACGTTTCTTTGAATGTGAAGACATTCAAGAGAAACAAAGAGAAAAAATATCAAAGTCCAAGTTGAAGGGAGCAACCCTAACTGGGTGGAACTTCATCCAAACTGAGAGGGTGAAGAAAAGAAGAAGCATGATGTCTTCTTGGGATAGATGGTGGCACTAGTCAAAGAAACCTATGTGCCTAAAGACTATGGGGTACAACTCCATAGAAGGAAGAAAAGTCTAAAAAAAGAGACTTAGATGTTGATTCCTGTATAGAGGAGTTCCTAAAGTGGTGTATGAAGACAAACACAGTGGAGGATGAGGAAGAAAAACTTGCAAGGTACATGAATGTCCTCAAGATACCCATCCAAGAGGAACTAAGTTTGCACACCCATACTTCTATGAATAAGTGCTATTAGTTATCCATAAAGGTAGAGGAGAAATGGAAAAGGAAGAAATACCAAAATAAAGGGAAGGAGAATAACAATAGTAAGAACTTCATGGGAAATAATAACTCTTGGAGAAAAGGGAAGAATAGTGGCAATAAGACTTCTGATTAGAACAAGGATAAGGGAGATTCTAGTTCCAAGGGGAAATATAGAGGAGGAAATAATTTTAGCAAAGGTAGAGGAAGAGGCAATGACCCCATTAAATGATACAACTACAACCAATTGGGTCACCATGCAGGTAAGTGTCCTAAAAAGAGGAACAATAATCAAGGGGAGAGGAGAACTCAACTCATTGAGGAAGATGAACATGACAATAGGGATCTTGAACCTAAGGAAGGAATATGCTTGATGATAAGGCAAGCTTTCTTATAGATCCCTCAGACCCAAGAACCACCCTAAAGAAAGAACCTTTTTAGAAAAAAGATCAAATGCGAAGGCAAGATATGCAGTATTTTAATAGATTTTGGTTTAGATGAAAATTTGGTGTCCTCTAAAATAGTTAAAAAACTTAAGTTTCCTAAGAAGCCCCACCCCTTCCCCTATCATGTCTCTTGGCTCACAAAATGTCAACAAACCTTAGTAATTGAACAAGCTTGGCTAGAGTTCTCTGTTGTAGATTTTAAGGACAAAGTTCTTTGTGATGTGGTTGAGATGGATGCCTCCCACATTCTCCTTGGTAGACCCTAGTAGTTTGATGTAGATGCCACACACCTTTGCAGGAAAAAAATCTATTCCATAACTAAGAATGGGGTAACCTTCACAATGAAACCACTACCTGATCCTATGACAGAGTCTACTATAGTTAATATAGGAGAGAAGGAAATGCTGAAAGCATTGAAAGAACCTAACTCCAAATGATTCATACTTATTTCCAAGCCTAAGGAAAACATTAGTTCTAAGGATAAAGAGCTTATACCAAATGAAATCAAGGATCTGCTACTTAAGTACAATGATGTGACTACTTATGATTTGTCCTCAAGCCTCCCTCCCTTAAGAGATATTAGTCATCAAAATTGACTTGATCCATTGCTTATCTTTTCCTAACAAGGCACCCTATTAGATGACTCTAGTCCAACATGTAGAGATTGCAAAACAAGTCAATGATTTTCTTGAGAAAGGCCCAATTTAGAGAAGTCTCAGTCATTGTGCAGTTGCATAAGTCCTTGCTCCTAAAAAGGATGGAAAGTGAAGATTGTGTATTAACAACAGGGCTATAAACAAGATCACTATCAGATACTGATTCCCCATGCCAAGGATTGAGGATTTGCTAGATCAACTAGGAGGTGCTTGTTATTTTACAAAAACTGACTTGAAACCAAACTACCATCAAATCAAGATCAAGCTAGGAGATGAATCTAAGACATCATTTAAAACTATTGAAAACCTTTTTGAATGGTTGGTAATGTCTTTTGGGTTAAGTAATGCACCTAGTACATTTATGAAGCTTATGAATGAGATATTCATTGATTTCATTGGAAATTTTTTTATTGTATAGCTTGATGACATACTATTATTTAGTCATATAAGAGAAGAAAAACTTGATCATGTGGAATAGGTTTTGAGGAGACTTCATTAGCACAAGTTGGTGATCAACTTGGAAAATTGCATGTTCATGATGAAGGAACTTGTGTTCCTAGGCTTTGTCATCTCATGGTGCAAAGCAAAAAGGCACTTGGTTTATATTTTTGTTTTCATTTTTTTTACCTATGTAGACTAGAATAAAAAAATCTTGGATGAGAAGTCCATGGTTGTCAAAGAAAGACACCATTTTGTATGCTTAAGGCACTTTATGCAATTTATAAGAAAAAGTTGCTCATTAGGAAAATTTGATATTTTTAATGTTTTTGGTCAAGAAATCCTAGGATTAGGTATTTTTAGTTGGTTTTAGGTATTTTGGAACCTTTTCCGATTCCTAGAAGTGGAATCAAGTGAAAAATGTAAAAATTGCACTTTTTGTGCAAAGTTGCATTGTTGAAAGTTGTAAAAGTTGTTCAAATTTGCAACTTAGGGGGAAAAGGGTTATAAATATTTAAATATTGGTTGAAAATATTAAAATAGAAATAGGAGATATATACCTTATTTTTGAGGTCTAGAGGGCATTAATGTATAGTTTGGAAGAAGTTGCAAAGAAAGAAATTTAGTTTTGGAGTCTTTTTTATTGTTGTTTGCATGCTGCACAAATTGTACTAACCCTTAGACCAGATCTAATGAATTTTTGAGATAGATCTCTGAATCAGCTTTCTTTTTCTTCTGATCTCATCATTCTACGTGTTTTCTAACTCAAGTTATTGTATTTTTAGTGAAACTAGATTTTTAGGACAACATTTTGGTGCACACAGGAAAAATGGGCCTCTAACTACAATTTCCATGGTTGGAATTTCATGGACACTTGATAAATGGTATTTAGTAGGGTATTTTTGAATATTATAGGGTTTCAAAATTGGAGGATGTGTTTTGTTATTTTTCCAATCAAGCCCTAGGTCAAGTACCATGAAGGATTTGACCTCTTGTAGTGTGCTGATTTGTGAATGGTAGGAGTTTGGGACTTGGTGAAGGGATGAGCATTTGGAAATAAGTTATTTTAGTTTTTTATATCATTCTTTAGTATTGATTTCATTTTCATGATCCATTTCCTACTAGTTGCTTTGTAAACCAAGCCTAACTTGATCACTTAGGTCTGTGGTGCTTTGTGAAGGAAAGGGAATGCTAGAGTGGGGCTAGAACTTGATGCTTTGAGGTTTGAAGTAAATTTGAAAAGGGTATTCAAAAACATAATTTTTTTTTGGGTCTTGTTTGAAATTTTTTGAAGTTAGATCCAAAAAGCTATTTTAGGAGGGCTAATAGGGGCACACAGGGCTACTAGGCCAAATCAAGATTTGAGGCTTTGTGCAAGCATATGATTCAAACTAGTGGTGTAGTATATGGTAAATAGGTGACCTAATACCATTAACCTCTTATAACCCTTGGGAAAAACTTTTAGGGTGTTTTCCTAGTATTGACCTAGTTGTGGGAGATTGGTGTAAACCCCATAAAGTGGGCAAGTTTGGTTCTTTGTCCTTGGATTCTTGGTGAAGTTGGAAAGTGTGTTTCTTTGATCCATTGGAGGATTAGAGTGTGCTGAAACATTTTAATAATGTTAAATATTTGATATCCAGTTGGTTGATTTCAAGAGTGGGAAGCCCATTTGAAGCTTCTTAGTTGTGCTCTTTGCATCATCTCACAAGGCACCCTCAAGATGGACCTAGAGAAGGTTGAAGCCATTGTAAATTGGCCTCCACCAAAGAACCAAGGTGATTTATAGAGCTTTCATGGCCTTGCCACTTTCTATAGGAAATTCATCAAGAACTTTAGTCATGTGTGTGCTCTGATGCTAGACACTATTGAAGGAGGAAGAATGAACACGTTTGCTTGGAAAAAAGAGGCTAGTGATGCTTTCCAATATTTGAAGAATATAGTTTCCCAATATCCAATCTTGGTGCTTCCTAACTTCAATAAGGTATTCACTGTAGAGACAGATGAAAGCAACTTGGCAATAGGTGCAGTCCTAAGTCAAGAAGGTAAACCAGTAGCACTCTTTTCATAAAAACTCAATGAGGCAAAGAAGAAGTACTCTACATATGATATAGAGTTATATGCCATGGTACAAGCCCTAAATAGATGGAGACACTACATAATCCCTAAGGAGTTTGTAGTTTATACTGATAATCATACATCAAGTTTCCTTAATTCTCAGGAAAAGTTATCAGTTAAACATGTCAAATGGATGGAACAACTACAAGCATACACATTCAATATCAAGCACAAGAAGGGAGTAGAAAATAAGGTGACAGATACCATTAGCGAAATATTTGGATTGATTGAAGAGGTTCTGTTGGTGTTTTAAAATGCACTAAAACTACTAAGCGACAAAATGCTTAATACCAGAATGAAAATACATACACAATCTAAAGACTAGCCAATTCTTATTAAAAATTGTATATGCAAAGTATTTGGACCCAACTTCAACAAAACCAGAGATGGTTTTCTACTCTTTTGGCTTTGCAAAACCAAGGTGGGTATACCCAGGGATGATTCAAAACTGGAACAACTGTATGAGGATTATTCTTAGTTTCATTCTGATTCTCATTTCAAAAATCCTCAAGCATATACATAATTCTTTACTAACTTGATAAAAACATCCCATAAAATAGATATGGCCAAGAATTCTTTATAGATCTGCAGATGTTCTTAACAATAGTGGCTAACTGAAGCTAAAACATTCCATGCAGACAAGTGCTGGCCAGCTTTGAAGATCTATAGGAAATAAAAGTAAAATTTGATTTGATGCTGCATTTTGATAATCATTTATGATATATTCCTCCTTCAGCTGAATCAATTTTGATCAGTGCCTAATCCATTGGGGTTCAGAGTCTATAGCAAGTTCTCAGATCTAGTTTGTTGCCTTACAACAAATTCTATTAGCAATTCTTATCAGAATTCATCATTCAAAATCCTTTCCACTACTAAAGAAACCTTATCATATTCATTAAAGCTTTTATTTAATCCATTGAATTAACAACAACCATAAATAGATATACAACCTAACTAGATTGCATTCAATTGCACAATCCTTTACTTATACAATATCAAAATAACCAAGTAATTAGAAGGAGACAAGATTCAGAAGAACTGATATGGGGACAGTTCATAATTTATATTCATTTTCTTTGAAAATTGTATATCATAGACTCAGAATGACCTTCAGAAAGAAACACAAATCATTCTATATTCATGTATTCTCAAAGAATTGATAGAGAAAATACATCATAAACTTGCTTTCAAAAATTTGGACCAAAAACAGACTAAGCATATCACTTAGAAAATAGAATTTGGCCATTCTTTAGCCTTGGAATCTCACTTAAATAGTGTGAGATGCAACAAGCTTCACGCTAAAAGAAAGTGACAGGTGTCTTCTAAAAGATACTGCCATACATCTATCATAAAAGACAAAAGAAAATAACAGAAAGGCTATTACATCAAACATTCCTTGGTGGGTCCCTTTCTGTTATGCTTCTCAGTTGTTGAGACAAGAAAATATGATCTGATTCTTCAATTATTCTTCATCCTCAGAGTAAATAGCCATGAGGTTTGAAAGTGATGTATCATCTTCAGTTACCTGCAAACTTACTTTAACCTGGGGATTTTCCATGTCCTTATTACTAACTACAAGGGTAAATTTTACTTTTGCATCTTCCTCCTCATCATCTATCTAGATTGGGGACTAGCTTGGGGAGTATTGTTCCTTTTGAGAAGAAGAAAACCCTTGCTCTAATTTTTGTCTCTTTGGAGAGCTGGCTTCAGATGGACTTCTTGACCTTGATTTCTTATGAGGGGGTGCCTGTTGCACATTTTGAATCATGACATAACCTACCCTTTTCTGCAATGTATATTGGCTAGGAGCTACCATATTTCTACTGCTTATTCTTATTTGTACTTCTGTTGCCTTGTCTAAATGTGCCTCAACAAACATAGCTTTCTTTTCATTCATGGTTTGAATTATCATGGCAAAATTATTCATTAATGCCTGTATTTTGGCTCCCCAATATTTCTTATCTTTCAATGGGTCATACTGGGGGTCAAAAGCATTAATGAATTCTAGGGTTTTACTAAAAACTATCCATTTCTCTTTCCTCAATTCTTGCTCCTGTAATGGGAAGATATTTCTGATTATATCTTCTGGATAGTAAACCTGATATACCATACGGGAAGCTCTCACCCTTTCTTTTAATAGGTCATAGAATCCTTCAGGGTCAATGAATCGAGTGTGAGACTCTGCCATGTTATACCTATCCAAATTTTTTTTAAAGTGCTTCCACCCCTTTTTGACAAAGAAAAAATCATGCACTACAGTAACCATTGGAAAGAAAGTGCCCTTCTTAACCAATTCCCTCTCATCTATAGTACCTATCTGCCATAAGAGCTCAGCAATCCCTATCTTCAAAGGCACATGAAATGGTAGCACATGAGGTTTTCCCAAAAAACCATAAACTCTTATCACTGTTGAAACATTGTAGGGAATTATATCCACCTAGTTATGATATACAAGTAGCCCTTTAGCATGGTCCTTGGCTCTGACCAATTCTAATAATGCTTGTGGGATTCTAGGGCTATCTCCTCTTAAAAGCAGTCTAAGCTTTGATGAAAAATACTTGTCAAATCTTACATAGCTAGCATCTATGGCTTCTGAAGTCATATCCACACTCCACAACTAAACTAGATTCCTCTCTCCATCCTTTGTTGTTTCCAACTCCATACTGTTGGAGAAGAAAGTATATCCTTTGCATAAGCATACATGCATCATCAATGAATACCAATAGAATGGTTTGTTTACTTTTCCCTTTGCTATTCCAACCATACCATTGTGAATCTCTTTTGCTAGAAAAGTGGCAAAATCTAGAATGGTACTCATTCCAAATTGAAGGGTTTGAGCAATTATAAGGACAAAAGAACCTGGAATTTGATCACCTTCATCTATCCCAAAGATCTTGCAAAGAGAAAAATACAATTCTTGAGCTCTCAAGTTGAAATGTCTTCTCAACAATAGCTCTGGGGTACTGGCTGTAATCACAGGCAAATTACTGACCTTGGCAGCATGCTCCTATAGTGGCCCTGTTCTCAAGTACATTTTTTGTGCATCATATCTGGCTTGCAAATCATCCATATCAATGATTTCATGCACAATGTGGTTAGGGTTAAGGTTGAAAACCTCACTAAATAGCTCAGGGAAAACCCTAAAAAGATTGACTCCAGAATGATTTTTTACCCATCCCGTGATAGGATCATACTTCTTTGCCAGGTCCATCAATAAATCACTATAAAAAAAAATAGTGGGGACTATTAATTTTCCAATATCAAATTCCCAAACATTGCTCATAGGAGTGTCTAGTTTTCGCTCTGAAAAACATTTCTTAAACAACTCCAGACCTCCCATGGAAACCTAGGCATCCCTTATCCAATTAGCTTTGTCATAAAAGCCTTCTACTACAACTATTCTAGGATTTTTCGGAATGAGTTTCCTTCCCTTAGTTAATTCATGCATTGATAAGGGGAATTGTTCAAGAAAATCATCATGCACAGAACATTTTAAATAATCCTTTTGACTAGTAAACTCTTTTTGGGGAGGCATTTTGAATGAACCTTAGGAAATTCACAACAACAGATGCTTCAAATTTACTTAGAAAGTCACAGAGCACTTACTCGCCAGAATTTGCACTTCTACCCTATATGATGTCTTCTGCAATTTTATTGTAGTATTAACCAAGAATTTCTATGCCCTAGCTCTGAAATCTTGAATGCCCTGATGTTCTTTCTGCACTTTGGTGGTTCATTAATGGTGAAATCATGGGCTCTTTTCATAAATTAAAACTGCACGCACAAGGTCTAAATCACATTTACTGTCAGTAACCATTGCCCGCAATTTGCACTCAAATTTGAATCCCATCCGTAGATTTTATCAGATCAAACGGTTCTGATTTAAAAATAACAAGCTTTACGACTTTTAGAAAAATGCTACGTGTCAAAAATGCACTTCCCTGCATTACTTAAAAACCTACAACTTCATAATGCGGGGATGCGCCGTCCGTTGATCAAGACAAGATCAATGATCAAACTAATCCACTTTTTATTAACAACCAACTAGCTGAGCTAACCAATAAGAAATTACCATATGAGCTCATACTGTCTGACAACATTCCACACTAGTAGATCCCGTATCTTCTTCTGAGCAAGCAAGTAATTGACATCATCTAGTCCGGGTGTTGCAAATGTGCTTCCCCGCATTACTTAAAAACCTACAACTTCATAATGCAGGGACGCACCAACCGTAGATCTTTGAAAGATCAACGACGATGCTGACTCCACCCTGTTGGGCATCTAAGAAAAATTTTGACGTCACCACGAACACGTGTCTGCAGGGTGCATCCCCACTTTGTTTAAACTTCACTCAAATGCAAAATGTGGGGACGCGCCGTTCGTTGATCAAGACAAGATTGAAAATCAGAAACAACCCTTTATTTCATGCTCACATTATCCACTTGGACCAATGATATGACTGTTTTTAACCTGCATGTTCTGACTGTTGCATTTATTTTTGACACCTTTCTGGCCCACATGGATGAGTAGTTCCAGCTAAGCACAATTGTCAGATCCTATGGCGTGACTTTTGCATTCTTCATAGTCTAGTCCCACTGTGACACGCGTCACAAATGCGCTTCCTTGCTTTACTTAAATTCTTACATCTTCATAATGCGGGGATGCACTAACCATAGATCTTCGAAAGATCTACGGTTGATAAGATTTCACTTCCATTCAGTAGCCAAAATCCTTCAGTGCACATCTAGCAGTACACGTCATCCATTGTTTACAATGTAGCACATTGAATCAGAAATACTCGACCCCACTTTTCCACGTGTCGCAAATGCATTTCCTCGCTTTGCTTAAAAACCTTCATCTTCATAATTCAGGGATGCGCTGGTCCTTGATCTCTGATAGATCAACGGTGTTTGAAAAAACTCTTCAACTTGGCATCCTTTCAAAAAGAATATCGCCATTAAAGGCACATGAAAGGTTTATCACAGGGATTAAAAAATATTTTGATGCGAACAAAACATTAGGATAAAACATCCTGCCAAGATACTTGAAGAAAAACCCCCCTTTTTTTAAAATTTGAAAATTAGGGCAACATAAAACCAAGGTATAAGGGTTTTTTATGCACTTAGGGCCTTTTTATGGATAATTTGAAAGCCAAACCTTGAGAATTTAAAGGGAAGATACAACTTACAAAATAGGGCATAACTAGGTTAATCTAACAATTTTGAGGATTTCACAAAATAAAACCCTAGTCTGCAAGAAACAAAGACTTAACTGATTTTTCATCCAAATAATAGAATTTTTCTATACTGTGAAAAATCACACCAACATGTTCAACTCCAGAGTGTGGGCATAGACTCACTAAAGAATTTGTATGTAGATGATCCCAATTTTGGAGAAGCTTTTAAAGTTTTCACTAAAATGGTAGGCAAGTACCATACTAATTTTTTTGAATATTTGATTAAGAATGGATTGCTATTCTAGTGGGCCCAACTATGCATCCCTAAATTTTCCATGAGGACAAAAATTATTAGGGAGAATCATTGTGGTGGCTTAGGAGGTCACTTTGGAATATACAAGGCAACATACATGGTAAAGATGAGTTATTTTTGGCCAAAGATGGGAAATGATGTCAAGAAGTTCATTAAAACTTATACAATTTTCCAACAAGCCAAAGGAGTATCCATGAATCAGGGATTTTATCAACCTTTACCAATTTCCACAAGGCCCTGGGAATCAATTTCAATGGATTTTGTAATGGGTTTGCCCAAAACAAAACAAAGATTTGACAGTGTGTTTTTCATAGTGGATAGATTCAATAAGATGATCCACTTTGTACCCTAGAAGAGCACTAATGATGCATCTCATATTGCACATCTCTTCTTCAAAGAAGTGGTTAGAATCCATGGCCTACCCCAAACTATAGTATCAAATAGGGATGTAAAGTTTCAAGGGAATTTTTGGAGGACTATTTTTAAAAAATTGGGAACTAACTTGACCTATAGCTTTGCCTATCACCCACAAACTAATGGACAGACTGAGGTGGTAAATAGGTCATTAGGAAACCTCCTAAGATGCCCAACCAAACAATATTCCCAAAGTTGGGATTTTCTCTTATCCCAAGCATAATTTTCCTTCAATGACTCCATGAATAGGTCAACTAGAAACCCCCCCCTTCTAAACTATTTATGGACTTCATCCTAAGTTCCTTTGGATTTGGTAGAGTTACCATTAGATTTTAGAGTCAGTGCTCAAGGAGAGGAACTCGTAGAGCTAATCACCAAGGTACATAATAAAGTAAAGGAAGCAGTACAAAAATCCACTATGAAGTACAAAGAACAGGGAGATAAGAGAAGAAGAGAAGTCCATTTCAAGATTGGATACAATGTATGGGCATTCACGAGGAAAGAGAGACTACCTAAGGGTAGGTATACAAAACTTCACATGAAGAAGGTTGGGCCATGCACTATACTCAAAAAAATAGATGAGAATTCCTATGAGATATCCCTTACCCCTACCTTGCAAAGCTGTCCAATTTTCAATGTTGCAAACCTCACTCCTTACAAAGGTTTGACAGGTTCAATAGGTGAGAAGAAGCAACATGTTGAAGTGGATGAGGAATATGTTACTAACCTCACTCAAAGCAGACCAGTTGAGTTGGAGGCCATACTTGACACCAAGTTGCTGAAACAAACAAGGCATAACAAATACATGCAACATCTAGTTAAATGGGGACTCCCTAACATTGATGCAACATTGATGATAGAGGATAAGATCAAGCAACATGGCACCTCTATTGAGCAGTTAACCTCAAGTGGGAACTTGAGTTCAAAAAGTCAAAGGGAGTATAGTGCAGGGGCACCCAAAAAAAATTAGAAGTATTGATTCATTCAAAGACATATTCAAAGTCCTAAATAACCTATAGGATAGGTTATAAATAGTATTTAAGCATTTGGACCTATTTGTAAGGCCTAGCTCCAAGATTGACATAATTATAAGCCCTTGGTCAATTATTGTAAAAGGTGGTCAAATGCAAGGTATTTTTAGTGGCTAATATCACAAATAGGCTAATTTTAGATTTTTTTTGGCTATTAATTTGGCTAATAATTAAAGATTTGATACAACCTAAATCACCATAGTTTTATAAATTTTAGTTCTTGAATATTTAAAATCACTCAATAATTTATTTCATTGAAAAATTTAAACTCAAATATTCACCACAATATTTGTTACATGATTAGAATTGAGTCACCTAAATATAATATATTATTGGAGAAATTAAATTGAACTAAGCAATAATTATTATAATGATTAGTCACTTTAGGGATATATCACCAATATTTAGTTTTCACTATTGATTTAAAGTATGTGTAACGATCATCATAATATTCTATGAGGTAAAAAAATGTTCAATTTTGATTTGTAATATTCCATGGTGATTACCAAACTTCCTATTATTATTGAGATTCGTTAATATATTATACAAAATAATTGTGACTCAAAAATTATAGTCAATTTTAATCATATTTATAATAAAAAATTGAGAGACTTTCCAATAGAAATGATTTTGTTTATTCAAAATAATGAAAGATTTGCCAATATTTTATATCTTTTTTTGGAGGTGGCTTTCTTAAAGGTTACCCTAGTCAAATGACTTAAAATCTTAGAATTTTTCATATTTTCATGTTTTTAGCATGTTTTTATCCTAGTTGGGTCATTTAGATTAGGTTTGATCCTAATTTGCAAAAGTTGCATAAAATGCAAAAATTGCTAAAAAGTTGCCAAGCAACTTTTAGTAGAAAGTTGCATAATCTTGTAATTTGATTTCCAACAACCAAAAATGGTTTGAAAATCTATTGTGACCATTGGGGATGCCTACATAAGTCCTTTTAGGTGGGTGGTAGGACACCATGATGTACTTTTGCATTCAAATCAATAAAATAACTTAATTTTCCTACCATTTTTCATGTTGTAGCAATGTGTACGGACACACCAGGGTTATCAATCTACATTTCTAGGTAGGTTGACAAATTATCTTTCCAAAGATTTTAGTTTGAAGTCCTAATCAATCTCCTAACTCAAGATATTGAGATTATTGTAGAAGTTGCTCTAAAAAGTTGTCATACCTAGGGTTTCAATAAGAATTTGTCATATCTAGATATTTCACCATGGGAATTTAATGGCCTCTAGTGAAATCAAAGTGTTGAATATGTAATTTAAGATGCATTTTGTCTCAAGTTTGTATGTGTAGGTGGCGAAGAGGAATTTGATGCCCTAGGCATGCAAGACCCATGTGCATACTTATAGTGTTGATCATCATCCCCCATAACTTGCTCTAGAAGGGTCACCAAACCATGTAATAGGTTTTAAAACTTTTTCATGCATTCCCCTTCATGTTCCAAGTGTTAGATTGAAGTTTAGGCCTTTGGGAGTATACCTCATTTGTATTTGGAGACCTAATATGGCTAATTGCCTAGAGAGGAAATTAGGTAAAACCTAATTTTTTCTTACCTTCCAGTCCTAGTACTTTGGCATGTTTAGTAAACCCCAAAAGGGTATGAAAATATTTTATTTTTTCATAGGATTATGTGAATATTTCTAAAGTTAAGTCAAAATTTCATGAAAAAGGGCTACAAGCCTAAGATAGTGAATTTGTGAAGCAACCATAGGGAAAATGTTGCACAATATGGTTTTAACCTTCAATCCACTTCACAATGGACCTAAATAGACCACAAATTAAACCTTGAGTCACACTTGGTCCTTTTGTGTGTTTTTGGGGTCTTGTGTCAAATTTGTCAATTTGTTCTTATAAGGCAATTTGTGATAAGTTGTCTTGTTTGAAGGGGTCTTCCTTGTGATTGGGATTT
This sequence comes from Cupressus sempervirens, assembly GCA_028749045.1. Taxonomy (NCBI): domain Eukaryota; kingdom Viridiplantae; phylum Streptophyta; class Pinopsida; order Cupressales; family Cupressaceae; genus Cupressus; species Cupressus sempervirens. Next base: position 787,313,142 of record CM053790.1, read on the forward strand.
CCTTGGCTAGGGTTAGGTTGTGATAAAATTAACATCCTAATTTAAACACTTGTGATTGGTGCTTGAGCACATTTGGAAGGATCAAAGATACTTTTGTTTGACATACCTTCAGTGAAGAGGATCTAAGGGATAGTTGATTCTTCTAAGGATCCTTAAACTAGGTTCCATTACATTAGAAATGAAATTACAAAATTTTATCCCTAAAATTATGTGTGAATAACTAAGCCACAAGCCTATCATGAGAAAAATCATTACACATAGTTTGGAAAGTCCTAATATGAATCACATGATCAACCTTACAATTATAAGCCTCAAGATGAGGTATCTTAAAATGTTGCAGGATAAAAACATGAAGGATATCTAAGGTAAGGGTATGAGAAATGTCATATGTGGGGACATTGTTAGCTTGAGTGAACTGAGCCACTTGTTACAAAGTGGTGATAGTTTTAAGCAACCTACTAATGGTAGATTGTAAGACACAATAGTAGACATAGACATACTAGTTGTACTAGCAAAGTTGTAGGAAGTGAAAGGAAAATTTAAAGATGTTGAGTGAGGATTGGAAGGAATAGGAAGAGGATTGGAATATATAAATACACACACACACACACACACATATATACACACATATGTACACACACACATATATGTATAGATACACACACACATATGTTAAAGGAGGAAGAGTGTATCTTGGCATTGTATACACTAATCTAATGTGCTAGAAATAGTAATCTAATGAAAGAATTTACACATTAAACTAACATAACATATAAGAGAGACAAAGATAAGACAAACTCAAATGAGAATGTGAGCCATGGATAGGCTCTCTCAATGAGATTTGTTCTCTTGTTTTTGAGATGTGTCTATGTGTAGATTGGGGATGTATGCTCAAATGCTCAAAGTTGCTTCAATGGTGGAGATGGATAATAGCAAATTGGTAGCTTTGTGAGCTCTCAATTTGGCATTATAAGGGTATGGGTATGGCTTTTGGCTCTCAAAAGAGCATGGTAACTTTAGCTCAAAGATTGTTATTGAAATGGCTTGGGATGGGATTCAATTTATAGGCTAAGGGGTAGAGGGATGGAGGGCTTAGATGCAAGGATAGATGAAGGCTTAAGGAGGGCTAGGATGCACTCAAAGGAGAGCACATGGATTGTGCTTGTTTAGCACCAATGGGAAGGTGACACTTTTCACAAGGAGGATGAGTGTGAGAGGGTAGGGTAAAGGGTTGGTTAAAGGCATGATGAGTGGGGTTGAGTATGTAAGAGAGATGTAAGAGGAATGAGTGTGGAAGAGGGAAGAGTGTGGAAGATGGATGTATGAGTCATGAGTGGGCTTGTAAGAGTCTTTTATGGTTTGTAAGAGCACTCATGACTTGGTGGTTGGGATTTTTGAGGGGAGACTTTGATTTGGATTAGGAAAGTCTTAAACTTGTTTAGGGAATGTGACAACATTAGTGAGTGGATTAGGCTTGGGTTTAGGATTAGATTAGGAATGTTAGAGTTGTGCAAGTGGATGGCATTAATGAGGTTGGGTGAGTTAGTGGCTAAGCTTGGTTAGTATGGGTGGATGGGGTGGATTAGGCTAAATGGAGGATTAGAGATAGGTTAGGGGTTTTTTAATTTGAGGATTTCATTTATCAAATAGATTTATTTAATAAATGGGGATTTTTGGAATTAGATAGGAGAAAAGGATTTAATTGATAAATAATAGGTTATTTGATTTATCAATTAGGACTATAGATGATTAATTAAATTAATCAACTAGGGGATGAAAAAGGATTAATTAAATAGAAATTTAATTAATGATTCCTTTTTAGATAACTAAATAGGATTACTAAAATAGTGTAATCAAATTTAGGTGTCTACAGGCATGAATGTTAATAAGGTGAGATATACCATGCAATTGAATAGAAAGTTTGATGGTTATATAAGGAGTGCATCATAGCATAAGTATTAAAAAGGTGATATATACAACACAAGATGGATATATTAATATCATAATGTGTTGGAAACTAAAATTGGAACAATTTTTATGTTGTCATTGATATCAAACCTTACTAGTAAGACATTTTCTAATAGTGTAGAGTGCCATATCAATTGATTGATAAAGAGGATTTGAAAAGAGAGATTACTAGATGAACTACTAAAGTTTTTATGTGAAGAGGTGTAAGTATGTTGAAATTACAATGGACACTTGATTAGTTAGTCTTTGACAAGATGGCATGTTGTTTGATTACTATTGACACAAAAGCTTGCACCCTTTCCTAAAGTCTTACCTAAAGGCAACCTTGTGTAACATGGAAACAATCTCAAACTGTGGGACTGTAAGACTTGAGATTGAAATTCCAGAGAAGGCTAGCTTCCTTACTATCAGGATGCACCTAACTATTTCTTGAGAGGAAAAGGGAGAAGGAATGCATGAAAGAAAACTACCTAATCTAATCTAAGAGGAGGTGATACACCAAATAATATGTTCAACCTTATCCCTTCCCAAAAATGTGTAGTTCATCAATACAACCTCAAAGTATAAAAATTCAATCCTTGCTTAATCCAACAACCATATGTAGATCAGGAACCAAAAGAATGCTATAAGGAAGAGAATTCACTTTATATAAGCAGATACAATCATACAATTTGAGAAACAAAGACAATACATTAACACAAAGGCAAGAGGGTATTACACAGTATATTAATAGAAGAAAGAGATACAACAAAAGAATGTATTAACTCAAAGAAAAAGGAAATTACAGTAGTAGAGCATCGACATACAATGCTACCAAATTAGAGGAAAAGATTGACCCTAAGAAGGGTTACAAAATCTGCTTTTATAGTGCAAGCATAACTTAGATAGCTTCTATCCTAAGGAAAAACTCAACAACTACATTCAAGATTACAGAGAATAGTCATTGCAAATTTGGGAGAGATCTAACCAGGGCACACACTAGATGTAGGAAAATCACTTATTTACCAAATAGAGCCCTGAGAAGATAGAAATGGTGGTCATTATCATTTTGACTAATTAGATGGACCAATAGGAAGCGATGGAGTGTCTCTTCATATTTATCAAGCATGGGGAATGATGAAAGTGGTTGTAGAATATTAAAAAGAATAGATTTACCATTAAAGAGCTACTTCCTTTGTTATCAACACAATAAGTCATTCAGGTCATCAGTCAACTAGAGTCAATCCTCAGGATTTTCCACATGGACCAATCATACTTTATCATTCCACCACCTTGCCACTATTCAACTTATGTTTCATGTTTGATCGCCCGTGATTGCATCTTTGTAACCATCTTTCTTCATTAGCTATTTTTCCTCATGAAACCACAAATAAATATATTGCTTCTTCACAACTTATCCTTAAAATCTTCTCCTAACTTATGTGATCAAGTGACAACATGAAGCAAATTGCCAACATACCCTTCATAGCTTGATCCTTGACTTTACATGAAATAAGATTCCTGCTTTTGGGTAAGATTGTGTGAGAGTTTTTTTGCATCAATGTTTCAGATCATACTCAATGATCCATCATCAAGATGAGAGTGCTAAGAATGTGTCAAAATATGTTGTAGGCCCAAACTAAATAAAGAGAGGAAGAAGAGGGGTAGAGGTAAGCAAACAACCCCAAGGAGAAAGATAAACTATACAAATAGGAGTAAAACCAAGGGGCATGATGAAAGAAACCAAGACCAGGGGAGACAAAACAAGCAAGTTAAAAGAGAATGAAACTAGCCACAAATATATAAACAAAAAAATATTTACAAATAAGTGGAAAATAAATTAAATAAATAAAAAATGTAAAAAGTGTAAATGCATAATCATATAAGTAAAATTACAAATGCCCATGAGCATGCAAAAATGGACTTTAACCACCATTGCTTTCTTTTCATCCAAGCCCGTTGAGACACATATTGCATCATCATTATCTCACTATATAATTTGAGCATACAATTTTCCATAATGAAATAGTGACATGCGTTGATTTATTTAGATCCAATGGTAAAAAACATAGATGGAACCCATCCTGCATAGTTCAAATCCTTGATTAATCAGGCATTGCCACATCACCAAGGTCATCCATATGACATCATGCGTGTAATTCCATGACCTTAACCCAAGATTACTCTTAACTCATCCTGACCATGTGAAAAGGAAGAGATGCACAATCATAGTACTAACTATAAACCATAACTCTAGCAAAGTTGCGATGACCAGATCTGGCCTGCTCATTTTATGTTATCATTGCTTCACAACTTGAGTCCTTAACCCATCATTGACCCTAGCAACCATGCACACAAGGTGGTTCAAAATTTTTCCATCCTAACCATGGTTGACAACAAACTCTTTGCGATCATGCAAATGAGGAAGGGTCGCAACATCCTAGCTTAAACCTAGAGTTAAGATCATAATCCTATGACCAAGTGATAAAGAGAGATCTACGTCGCCGCTCATAACTAGATGTTAGCCTTTTAAACTATGAAGCCATGCCGACCACTTAAAAAGATCACATTGTGCAATCGCACCTCCCAAAGTGGTTAAGCCATAGACTGCAATGACTTTGAAATGAAAAATAGTCGCACGATCATGACTTGAATCTCCAAGGGAATAAAGCATGAAAAGGCTGAGACATAGGATATAAAAAGGATAAGACAATTTTTTAAATATATCTTTATGTCATTTGAATTATTTGAATAGATACGATTGTTGGCCATGCTTGATAGGCAAACACAAATTTTGGCAAGAGGGAAAATATGGCTAACAATTTTGGCAATTCAGAGGGATTACTAGCCCACTATGTATATGATTAATGGATTTTAAGCATCTATTGGGCTATGGAGTCATAAATGTTAGAAATAATAGTCCAAAAAGATAAATAAGAGGGGGGGTAAATCAATTATCCAACAATTAAAACACTTATCTTCTTTAAACAAAGTTAACCATTCAACCAAAGTAAATAACAACCATACAAAGATGCACATAAACAAATACACCAGATATGTTGACTATGGAAACCCTTGATTAGAGGGAAAACCCCAGTGGGAATGATGCCCACAAGATGATGTACTAATATAAATATTCCTTGTTAGAGGATAGACCCTGTTAGGAGTCTATTACAACATTTAGTACAATGAGTCCCTATTAGGAGACTTTGAATCCCTGTTAGGAGATTCCAACCCTCTTAGGAGTTGTGGTATAATGTATGTAAGAAGAGCCCACTACCCAAACATGTAATTTCAACTATACGAAGAGCTCACTACTCAAACAAGTAATCTATTGTTATTTTTCTTCCTTACTTGTTCTTTCCTCTGTCCTGTCAACTAGACCAATCACTACTAGACCTTGTAGACTAGGTCACGAACCTCAGATCCAAATACCAAACCTCAGTTCACTTAGAAAAACCTCAGCAATGAAGTTTCCTTCACTTCGGTACTGCTCTTCTCAACTTCACATTCCATACTCTCTACTACTTTCCAAATATTCATAATTCACATACATGCATACCATGATAAAGGAAAATATCCTTCATTTATACTAAGTCCATTAATAAATTCCTTGAGTTGGCTATTTTTCCTTCTCAATTAATTATTATAGGACCACACTAAAAATTGTAAGAATTTTCCTTAGGGAAAAATTCACCCAAGAACTAAGAACTCAAACACAAGCACAACTGTAGACCAGAAAGAGAGTGTATGATCAGAATGACGATATACTCAATTCAATATATGCATTGAGAGTACACTAGGAGTGCCTATATATAAAGGCCTCTAAGATGCATCTAGAATGCCTCAGAATTAGCATCATGATAAGTCATATGACTAGGCACATGTCCACTAGATATGGGTTATCCTCCATTAAGCACAGAAGTAAGTGTAATGATGAGAGGATAAGCCTACAATGGTGTAGCATGAAAATCAATGTTGTAGACAATGTGTGCTAAAAAGGGAGTGCAAATAATTGTGTTGTCTACATGAAAACTTAATGAATGATGCAAACTCTAGTGTTGTAGACACCATGTGCTGAAATAGAGTTGTGTACTTCTATGTTGTCAACATGACAACTCAAAAAGGTGCACAAACTCCTAAGCATCTCACAAAATAAAATAATAAAATAATGCAAAATAATCCATTAACCTAAGTAAACTTAAGTAAGTGTAAATAGTAAATATGTATTCACACCACACCCCCCTTTAAGTGCAACTTTGGGGAATTCCCTTAAGCTTATGAAAACTAGGATGAAATGCATGATGGTTCCTAGCTACTAGGCCATGTTAGGTACCAATGTACATAATGAAATGCAATCTCTCATAAAGCGGAGAAAGAGGGAAAACCTCATGGGAAAAAATCTCTCCCAAAAAGAGAGATGAAAAAAGATGCATAGATGGATGAAGTAATCAAGACCCTCCATTATGACATGCATCCAGTATATACAAAAGTGAAGAAGGAGAAGAACAAGACCTCACAAGAGGAAAAATTCCTCCCATAAGAAAGAATAGGAAGAGAGACAAGGTAGTCCCCCCCAATGAAGAATATTGACCAGTGATTGTTGCTCCAAGGAAGAAGCTGGTCCATGAGTGTAGAATGATGTTCCTCCCCTTTGGAAGAAACAATGGAAAAGGTACAATCCTAAAGATGTATGGTGGTCCTAAAACCTTCTCAAGTATCCCTGTATTGATACTGATGATTGCCTCTTCCAACTGTACTAAAAAGAACAAATGCAGATTTGGCAAAGATGTCTTTTGAACCTGTCCCAATGAACCATCTGTCTCCTCAACTAATAAAGAGACCTCCTAAAATTGCTGTTCATAAGGATACAAAATCATGCCAATCTGTGAAGATTGATCATGTAGAGAATGGACATGGGGGTCAGAGTGAGCCCTCACAACAACTATAGAAGGATCATCGTCATCAAAGAGAAGATGTAAATCATCACGATTGTCTCCCAAATTTGTAGTGTGTAACTCTATGAGCAAACTTGTAATGTCTGCCATGTAGTCATCAACTATAGTTGAAGCTGGAAGACAACATGTACCATGCTATGCTAGACCTTTCACTATGGCAATATATGCATGTGGACTAGATTGATGTCATGACCTCTCGCTGCAACTGTCCATAGAACCCCACGTGTCTAAATTTTTTGAAGTACTATTGCTAGTGTCACTATCAGTTTCTATAGCATATGAAGTCTAGAGAGGAGTAGAGGATAAGTTGGGTGAACTTTACTCAAAGTGGACATCCTTCTCCACAAAAATCTCATGAGTCTTTGGATCCATAAGTCTATAAGCCTTCACATTGTCTTCATATTTGATGAAAGTATAAGGCCTAGGTGCTAGTGCCTTGCAACTTTTGGAAGATAGGTTTGCCCATGTTGGACAACCGAAGACTCTAAAGTTACTCACAACTAGTTTTTTTCCACACCATGCCTCAAAAGGAGTCTTCCCATCTAAGACATTATGATGAGACCTGTTAAGTATGTGAGTGGTACTACTAATAGCTTTGACTTCTAATGTAGGATCAAGAGACTTGGATTTTATCATGCAACTTGCCATGGATTTGAGAGTTCTAATCCTTATAGCTACAACATCTGTCTTGTGTGGATTCAATTTTGGCGGATTTTGAAGATAAATTCCCTCATGTTTGTAAAAGTCTCTAAGTCTTCTATCCACATATCTGTTCTCATTATCTATCAATAGAACCTTGATGGCTTTCCTTGATTTGTATTCAACATGAGTCTTAAAGGCTTGAAGCTTATGAACCACTTCACTCTTGCGATGAAGGAAGTAGACCCAAGTGAATCATGAAAAGTCATCAACAAAAGTAAGGATGTAGTGTCCTTGGCTGACTGAAGTCACTGCAAAAGGACCTACTAAAACCATGTGAACCAATTGGAGAATAATTGGAGCTCTAGAAGACTTCCATTTATCATACTTCTCCTCAAGATGCATATCTTCTAAAAATGATGAACATTCACCCTTAGAAAAGTTGATGCTAGGTAGACCTTTGATCATGTGCTTAGAGAAAACTTGCTGAAGATGGCAGAAGGCAAGATGACCAAACTGCTCATGCCATAAGTTGATGTGTGAATGTGAGTGAGTTAACGAGGCTTGAGAAGGCGACTTAGGCACAAAGTGGGAGGATTATAGCCTCTTGTAATGATTAACTTTCCCTACTGCAACCAATGAATCATCTCTAAGATTGTGCACCATCACTAAATCTGGAAGGAACTCAACTTTGTGACCATCTCTAAGGTGAGTGATTTGGTAAACTGAGAGGAGATTGGAGCTAAGGTTTGGAACGTAGAGAACATATTTGAATTCCCCATTGTCCATTTTCACATGTCCTTTTCCTTCAACCTCCATTTTAGTATCATCTCCCATGAAGATGTGTGGTACCTTTGACTGCTTCGATGAAGAAAACTCTCCATTTGAAGAACCCATATGTTAGGAGGCACCAGAGTCAAGTATCCATTCCATAGAAGAACTTGAGTTTTCCATAAGTGCTTTCCCTTTTCCCTTTGAAGTGGGTGGAGTTGAATCCTTGGAAGTACTTGGCACTTGAATCTTCTTCTTCTTGAGTAGATTTTCTTACTCATCGATTCTTTTAGTCTTACAATGATGCTCTTCATGATTTGGCTTTTTGTAGTATGCACAAAAAAGTTTGTCCTTCTTTTCATTACTTCCTTTCTTGTTAGAAGAAGAATTGCCTTGTTATGAGGAGGATTTCTATGTCTCAGATTGTGATTTCTACTTCCACTGTTTCTTCTCCTTGTTGCTTTTCCCTCCTTGACTTGATTGCTATTCATCACTAGCCACCAATGCTTTGGTCTTTGATGTCATGAGAAGTCTCAAATCTATTAAGTGAGATTGTTAAACAATCAAATTTTTTGTGAATGCATCAAATGTAGGCTTTTGGTAAGTAGTTCCCATGATCAACCTATGAGTATTAAAACTCGAAAACAATGAAGCATACTCTGAAGGTAGCCTCTTCAGGATGTGATGAATCAACTTTTCATCTTTCATGGGATTTCCACAATCTTTAAGTAGTGCCCTATACTCATTGGCTTTGTTCATATAATCTTGAATTGTGTCAAAGTTCTTTGGATCCAAGAGAAGTAGATCATCCTCAATCTGAAATCCCTTTTCTTCATCCACCTTACCATACAATGATTCAAGTTTGTCCCAAGTTGGTTTGGATTCTACACAACTAGTTATGTGAAAGAAGAGATCTCTATGTACACAATTCCTAATAAGTCCTAAAGCTTGTTGGTCTTGTTTCTTACATTCAAGGAGTTCTTTAGCATCAGTAGGTTTGGTAATTGTACCATCAACATAAAGACTATAACCTTTTTCCATTAATCTACTCCATGTAATATCTTTCCATGTAGAATAATTGCATGAAGTTAGACGTGGACATTTTAAATGAACCCATGATGTAAAAACTATAAAGAGCACACAAGAGAGATACAAAAAGCACAATACACCCCCCCATTTTCACTCAATCAAAAGACACCCCCCCCCCCCCCAAAAAAAAAGAAAAAAAAAAGATGCTTTTGGCACTTTATAACTAATGCGTGTACAATGGGCCACTTGTCAAAATGAACAAAGTGGACTTTCTAATTTTTCTTTTACAACTACCTTTTGAGGCCCAAATTTGTCATTAAGCACTGTAGCTTAGATGTACAACAATTCTAAATAGTAATCAAAGTATTACAATGCAAAAAAAGCCCTAGTTCTAAAAGTGAGAATTTTGTCCATACAACCCTAGAATCTGACTATAGATCTAGAAAGCAGATGAAAAATAACACACTTTCAAAAAAAAAGAAACTAAAAAAGTGACTAGATGTGCCTGTATGGAGCATTTGAAGTTGCAAAATGCAGGATTAAGCAGGTATAGTCACCAAAAAATGCAATTTTTGAAAAATCCTTGCACCAAAACCAAAAAAGAACACCACCACTAGAAAGTTTAGGAAATTCTACCCAATTTCAAAAAAAATTGCACCTAAATTGGAGTCTACATGACCAAGTTATGGCCTTGCAAAGTCAAGCTGCCAATTCAAAAAGCAATCTGGAGAGCGATTTGGAAGGAAAATTGCATGCTTAAATTTGATAGTCAAACAACCATCACAAAAATTGAAAAATGACTAGGAATGATGGTTAGATGATCGTCAAATTTACATTTCAAAAATTTAGCACACTAGGTTGACATGGCAGTACAAAAATTTGACGTTGCATATGGATGAACACATGTCAGTCATATAGATGTCGATATGTGGTGCTATACAAAAAGGAGACACGGCTTGGATGACATGTCAAGTTGCGTATGTGGTTGGATGAAGTGTCAATACCTGCTAAATTTGTGACACATGGAGGCTGACTGGCAATCTGTGGCTGAGCAAATAAAATAATTCTGTGTGGTAGCATCTGATATGGCCACATTGCAGGGAAGTACTAATTACAGGCACTCACCAAAAATCAAATCTGGGAGCTAGAGTTTCTAATAGTCATCTGTAGTATGAAATGCGAGTGCCATAAAAATGTTTTTAGTGTCGAGAAAACCACAGGAGTCACTAGAGGAACAAGTCTTGCTGTCGGTGGTCGCACAATCAAAAGCCGATGCTAGTTTCTACAAACATTATGATCAAATAAGCACCAAAAATGGGCAGGGGTTTCAGATTTTAATCCCACATTGGTGGGAAGAACAACCTATGTTTCGTTTAAAACACTTTTGCTACAAACCTTAAAACAAAGGCAAGCCCGCCGAATGTTGGGGGAGATGCCAGTTCTGTATTGAAGCCAGATTTAATATTGAATATGCCTGCCAATTGAATATTGTCTACCAAAATAACAATAGATGAATATTCCTCTACACAAGACTAGGATCTGATAGCCCGGTGCTTACAAAAAAATTTCTCTGCTACCTGCCTAGAGTGCAATTTTTTTTTGAAATAATCCAGTCGAAAATGCAGAGAATTAAATTATAGACCTAAAAAATTAATCAAATAGATCTGCAAATGAACATACCCAAATTTGCAAATTAGGGCCTCCATGTTCCAATTTGCAAATTTTTTTTTCTTCACGATAAACTTTGGCCAAAGGTAGTCAAGTTTATAGTCAATTTTCATTGAATTAGCATTTTGGATGCAATAGCGAGGTCAAATTTGGCTCTAGACACTCCCAATTTCTATAGTACTCTGGATTCAAGCTGAGGTACTGAAGCAACAATGGTCTTAAATAGCTATGTGATGAGAAAATCTCCAAGCTCAAATATCATGTAAGAATTTGCCTTAGGGAAAAATTCACCCAAGAACTAAGAACTCAAACACAAGAACAACTATAGACCAGAAAGAGAGAGTATGATCAGAATGATGATATATTCAATTCAATATATGCATTTAGAGTACACTAGGAGTGCCTGTATATAAAGGCCCCTGAGATGCATCTAGAATACTTCAAAATCATCATCATGATAAGTCATACAACCAGGTACATGTCCACCAGATATGGGTTATCCTCCATTAAGCACGAAAGTAAGTGCGATGATGAGAGGATAAGCCTACAATGGTGTAACATGCAAATTAGTGTTGTAGAAAACATGTGCTAAAAAAGGAGTGCAAATAACTGTGTTGTCTACATGACAACTTAGTGAATGATGCAAACTCCAGTTTTGTAGACACCATGTGCTGAAATAGAGTTGAGTACTTCTGTGTTGTCAACATGACAACTCAAAAAGGTGCAAAAACTAGTGTCTCACAAAATAAAATAATAAAATAATGTAAAATAATAAAATAATGCATTAACCTAAGTAAAATTAAGTAAGTGTAAAGAGTAAATATGTATTCACACCAACAAAAACACGTTATATTTAGTGATAACACAAATCTTCCACCTTGCAACTTGAATAACTTTTTGTACACATAATATTATTACAAGAAAGCTTAGCCATGTCATCCTTAACATGTCTTCTCCAAGTCCTCAACCTTGATTCTCAAGATATCAACCCTACTAAGAGATATAACAACTTTACCTGAACATGCCTCTATAAACTCTATCTCAGAATTGACATCACCAAAACTTACATAACTTCTTCCAGACTTATCCTTTCTACTTCTGATGTTAACTAAATATGCTAGATACTTAGATGTATCTCCCATAACCTTGGGTGGTTGATATTCTCAATTAGTCATCCATATCAACTTGATCTTTCCACTATTCTTTTGTCAGATACCACATAAGACATCAATCATGCTATGTTGACATCAATGACAAACTCAGTCATGAATGTGACATATCATCATCAAACCAATCTTCCAATTAATCTCTCCAATATTCCAACAATCTCCCTCTTTGGAATTGGTGGAAACATAGATGAAAAACATTTAGTTCCAAAAATACCAATAAAAGATAAACAATCTTCTTCATCAATCATACTCCCCCATTAATATACCTCAATGTGCTCTGTGCTGAATTATTATTAAAAATACCGTGCTTATCCTGAACATCTTTCTCAGCATACTACCAAACTTCTTCTATATTAATTTCTTCCAATACTTCTCCCTCATAGTATGATGCCAATCTTTCCTCCATAGTATGATGTTTTTCATGCTGAACTTCTCCCCCATTGACATCAATGTCAAAGGTAACAACAACCAACATTTCTGCATCAAATTTTGTGATCAACTAATACTTATTTAGCTCAAGTGTCAAAAGAAACTGTTTACAACAATATTAATCAAGAGTTCTAGTTGACTCTGTCCATCACAGATACTCCTCCATATAGGAAGCATCAACATCCAGTCTAGACAAACAATGGCACTCTGTTACCCTGGACTGATGCATTCTTGCATCTTCTATTCTAATGTAGGAAGGGGCATAACCCCAAGCATACCTCACAAATACTCAAAAGTCTCTTTGGGAAGAGGCTTAGTGAATATATCTATAATATCCTCTTTTATGCTCACATACTCCAATTTGATTTCTTTTTCTGCAACTTTTTCTATCAACATGTGACACTTAATAGAAATGTGCTTAGTCTTTGAATGCAACACTGGATTCTTAGACATATTTATCATGCTTGTGTTGTCACAATGTATAACAACAGGTTCATTGATTTCTATCTTTATATCCTTTAGCATTTGTTTCATCCAAATAACTTGATTGCAATTATTTGCTACTACAACATACTCTACTTCTACTATACTTTGAGACATGCAATCCTACTTCTTGCTTAACCAAGAAATCAGTCTTCCTCCAATAAAGAAGGCTCCTCCACTGGTGCTCTTTCTATCATCCATACTGCCTGCCCAATTTGCATCAATATAAGCACTTAGAGTAAAATCATTAGATCTATCATACCATAATCCAAATTCTAAAGTTCCTTTCAAGTATCTAAATATCCTTTTTACTACTATGTAGTGTGCTTCTTTGGGATAAGCTTGGAATCTTGCAACAATTCCAACTGCATTTGTTATATATGGTCTTGTGTGAGTCAGATATTGCAATCCTTTGATCATAGATCTGTACTTTTTCTATTCAACAATAGGTGTCTCATCCTTTGTAGATAACTTATGTCCACTTACCATAGGTGTTCCAATAAGTTTACATGTTTCCAAACCAAACCTTTTTAGTAAGTCCTTTAGGTACTTAGTCTAATAAATAATGATTCCTTTTTTATTTTGTACAGTTTTCAATCCTAGGAAATATTTCATCTCTCCTATCATACTCATCTCAAATTCTTTCTTCATCTCTTCAGAAAACTTTTCACTTTCTTTATCATTTCCTCCAAATATGATATCATCAATAAATATTACCAAAATCATCAAATGATCATTAGTTTCCTTTCAATACAAACTACTATCTGCCATACCTTTTCTATATAAAAGCTTTTTTAAGTGCTTGTCTAACCTTGCATACTAGGTTTTGGGTTCTTGCTTCAATCCATACAATGCTTTCCTCAATTTTCATACAATATCCCTATCATTTGTCAAAGGATATCCTTCAGGCTACTAAATGTATACCTCTTCTTCAAGTTCTCCATTTAGAAATGCTAACTTGACATCCATCTGATATACCTTGAATTTCTTCTATGTTGCATGGGCTAAAAATAGTCTTACTACTTCTATTCTAGCCATTGGAGCATAAGTCTCCTCATAATCTATTCCTTCTTGTTGTGAGTAACATTTACATACCAGTCTTGCTTTATTTCTTACAACTTCTCCTTGTTCATTCATCTTGTTCCTGAATACCCATTTGGTTCCTATCACATTCTTATCTACTATTCTAGGGACCAATTCCCATGTTACATTCTTTTCTATCTGATACAATTCCTCTTTCATAACTTGTTTCCAATGGTCATCTTTACATGCTTCATCTAAATTTTTTTGTTCAACTTGAGATATCAAGCACAATTCTTTATTCACTCTACTTCTTTTTATCACACCTTTGTCTTTGCTTCTGATGATCTATTTGGATGGGTGATTCCTTATCATGTTCTTTCCTAAAGTAGGAGTTGCTATCTCAACTCTTTGTTTGACTGAAGGTTCCAAGCTTTGCTCCTGCCTAGGCTCTCCTTCATTCTGCAAGTCACTATTAATCTCAAGAAATATCTCATCATTTCTTGTCTTAGTAACATCATCATCTAAATTTTAATCAACTATTATCTCTTATACTCTAAAATTTTCATCAATTCTCACATTTGCACTTTCCATAATAGTCTTAGTTCTCTGATTATAACATCTATAAGCCTTGTTTTTTAATGAATAACCAAGAAACATACCTTCATCACTTCTAGAATCAAACTTACCAATATTATCATCTCTTTTTATGTAACATTTACTTCTAAATATTCTAAAATATTTAACTATAGGTGAGTGGCCAAACCATAGTTCATAAGGTGTCTTGTTTGTGTCCTTCTTGACTTGCACTTTGTTAATAGTGTAGACTGATGTATTCATAACTTCTCTCCAAAATGTTATTCATAACTTCTCTCCAAAATGTCTTGGATACATCATTCTTCGCTAACATGGCTCTTGCAACTTCTGTAATAGATTTGTTTCTTCTATTTGCAACACCATTCTGTTTAGGGGTCCTCGGAGTTGATAACTATCTTTTAATACCATTTTCTTCATAGAACATGTTAAAATCATTTGAAGTAAATTCTCCTTCTCTATCTAATCTTAAAAATTTAATCTTCATACCTAATTCATTCTTAATTCTATTCTTGAATATCTTGAACTTATCAAATTCCTCAGATTTTTTTTTATTAAATGCAACCCACATCATTCTAGAAAAATCATCAACTAAAATCATAAAATACCTTTCACCATAGAATCCTCTAGTCTTTGTAGCAGGGATAACTTTAAGGAACCCCCCCTTCCCAAAATTTATAAAATTGTGGCAAATCACATGTCATTTGGGTGAAAACAATTTAATAGTGTTGGCGAATTATGCATCAATCGATGGATATTTAGTGGCAAATTTTTTAATAGTTTAGACAATTTTTATAAAATAATGGCGATTATAATTTTTTTTTAAAATAAAATTATTAATATTGATGGCAAATTATGTTTTGAAATATAATTATGTTAAATGTATTATTTGAGAACTCAGACCATCTGATGATCCAAGATTAATGGCTAAGGTTTAATTTTGGCCAACATTTCTTGAAGGAAGAAGAATTGTTGAGGTAGTCACCGAAATGTTGACACATATCAAGGTAAGTTGTCTATGGAGTACAGTGTCACTCATAAGAAAAAAAATTCACATAGGAAAATGGGTATTTGGCGAATGATGATCGTCAAAAGAGACACTCAATTAATTTCATGGTGAATAAGAGTAAACATTAAAGAGAAATATGGGCGAAGAACCTGACTACCAAACTAAAATCATGTAATAATAGTGGCGAACGTTCGAACCACTATATGAGTATTTTATAAAATCTGGGCGAATTGGTCAACTAGTATACGGTGTTTTTATAGCCAATTTCTATAGCCCAATCGGGACATATTAGCCAATTGGTGAATAATAGCCACTAAAAAAATCCCTACTTTGTAGGACCATTAAGATCTATGTGTACAATCTTCAACTTTGCTATTGTGGTAAACATTTTGCTAGAAAAAGTGGTTCTGTTATGTTTTACCAAAACCCATTCTTTTCAAATTATGTTAGTAAGCTTTACAATTTTTAGAAAATCTCTAACAACAAACATTCTACTTGTCCTCATAATACTGTAAAAGTTCATATGAAAGAATCTCTAATGCCACAACAAACTATCATCTATCTTTGCAACCAAACATGTCATTTTAGTGGGATTCAACTAAAATACATTACCTCTATATCTGGTTCCTTCTCTAATTACCTTTCCATCTTCATCTTTGATCATGCATGTCTTTTCTGTGAATTGTAATTGATAACCTTTATCTACTAGTTGTCCAACACTCAAAAGATTGTGCTTTAAACCATCAACAAAGTATACATCCTTAGTATTACTTTTTCCATCAAAAGTTATAGATCCAATACCTTTTACTTGACATGCTGCATTATTTCCAACTCTGACAATTCCTTCATCCTAACTTTTGAGGTTAACAAACTTGTTCATGTCACCAGTTATATGGTGTAAACAACCACTATCATTTATACAATTATATTTCTTCTCAACATATGATACCAAAGCTACCTTCTCTAGAATTTCTTCTTTAATTGCCACAAATCCAATTTCATCATCACTAGCACTCAATGCTTGTTCATCAGAATCATAATCTTCATTGGCATACAAACAATCTCTATCTTTTCTAGGCTTATGATTTCCCTTATACTTTTTCTCCCTTTTAAGACACTTAGATGCATAATGAACATATTCATCACAAGTCCAATATCTAAATATTTTCTTACCTCCTTTTTTTCTTCTTACTAGAAGGGCTACTTCTTCATCAATGTTTCTATCTTCTTTGGATCTACGACTGCTAGAAAAATATCCTCTAGCACTTGTGCTCCTTGATAAGTTAGGTCAAATACTTAAGGCACTAAAAGCTACCTCTATTCTAGTCAATTCTTCAAACTATCTCAGTTCATTCTCAACTACTTCAAGTCTTCCAAGTAGTGTTTCCTTTGTGAAATCCTTGGTACATGATATCAACAATTGTATCATCTAAACTATTGGCTTGAATGGTGGTGTTAGAGTTTTCAAAGTCTTGCATATTGTTGGGACCAAAAATTGCATGGTCAATTTTGAGTACCATTGAGAAAATTGAGCCCTATAAATGCTTTTTGATGAGTTCATACCTGACTGTACCTTTGAGCCCTGTGAGGTGTTTAATTTTTCTAACACCTTACATTTAGCTTGTCCACTTGTTTCATAAAGTCAAATTGACATTCTGAGCCATTTTGTGAAGTCCTATTTTGAGAAGTTGCCAATTCTGCATTTTACCTTAAGTGTCAAATAATGGCAGGAGGCTATGTTTGTAACTGAATATCTTGTACCCAAAAATGTTTCATGATTCACCACTTTGGGAGTATCTAGTACCTATACTTGAGAGCCTATGTTTTAGATTTTGAGTTGTTTTGAATCTGTTTGACTAGGTTTTGAATCGCTCAAAGTTGGTAGTTTACTATTTTCATGCTAATGCACATTGCACATAATTCTGGGAAGCCCTATTTGACATGTTATAATTTTGACCCAGTTGATCAAAATGTGAAATTTACTTTTGCATTTTATTTTAGACATCAAATGCTTGTTATGTTCCAAGTTTTAGCTCATGACGAATCTGTTTGATCAATTTTTGAATGCGATTCCAAACGCAATTTCTATCTTTTTACTGGTGTCAACATTTGCAGATTTGTCGAAACCCCTGTTCGTGACATTGTAACTCCTAATCCATGATTGGTGAGATAAAATGGATTATACCATTTTCTTGTCCTTTGAAAATAATTTAAGTGTGCCAATTTTGAAGTCATGACGAATCCATTTGCACACTTTTTCAGGTCAATTCCATTTGCAAAAAATCACTTTTTGTCATTTTTTCCAGTTAGCATTTCCAAGTAGCCTACTTTGACCACTTGCCATTTGCGCCCTATTATTAATCATGAGCCCAAATTGTAGATCCATACTCTCCTCGTGACAGTGAACCAATGCCCCAGTTTTCATTCTCCCAAGTGCTCATTTGCCTAGTTTTCAAAGCCAAATCTGAATCCAGTTTAGTGTTTTCCGACATGTTTTCTTGTAGGTCATTTTGAGAGGTAAACTTTCATAGCGAATATCTTTTGACATTGGATTCTTCATGAGATGAGATTTGACATGGTACAAGTATGCAGAACAAAGAATTAGTGCTCTAGTTTTCAGAGCTGGGTAAGGTGTTTAGTTCAGTTTTTAAGGCCAGTCAATAGACCTCCTAATGCAAATTTGACAATTTACAAAAAATGATAAAATGAGCTTTAATTTTTGGTTCAATGATCAAACTTGATTCTAATCAGTTTGAGACAATCAACGATCTAGTTTGAAGGTTTAGTTGTTTGGAAACAATTTTTTTTTTAGCCAGACCCACTTTTGGGCCCGACTAATTGCGTCAGACTGAATAGAAAAGGTGGGGGTGAAAATGTGGTTATAAATGTGTCATTTTTCTGATTAAATGACATGTCATCTTTAAAGGAATTAGTTTTGAGTTCTCACGTTGATATGTAAAGGCATGGTCAGGCATATTTGCATTTTGTGGAATTGTTATTGGTATTGATTCTTGAGTTTCACGACATTGAGAAGGCACCAAATAGATGCCAATGTTTGAGTAAAAGACATTATTTTAAGATGTAATCATTAATTCCACATCTTGGGTATTCCTGTCACATTTACAAAGCACTTGATACATCTAAAGTAATGTCTCAAGGAGGGTGTACGAATTTCAAAGATAACGATATTTTAGAGACTGCTTAAAAAATTTGGATATGGATGTTTGTGTAAGAAAAACTTGAGAATAAAGAAAATCCAAAAGTTGACCATGGCTAGTGCATTAACAAAAGTCACCTCAATAATTCAATCTCTTGTGGTTAAAGTTTGGGAGAAGGTTAAAATTGGGTGTCGTGTTGGAAGTGGACCTGGATATGCAAGTCTTAAAGATGCAATAGATGGTCCTCGAGAGAAGCTTTTTTATGTCACAACTGTATATACAAGAAGAGGCACAGGTAGAGGATATCGTGTGGTTAGAGGCAAGATAGATTCATGCCAAGCAGGGAGCCCATGGCTTAGAAGCCCCACACCATGAAAGATGTTTTACTTCAGACAGGGAAATTTTATACCACTAAATCCTTTTGCACTTAGTAAGAGTTTAGAAGTCCTCAATGGGTCAATGTAGAAGGAGAGAATATTCGAGTCAAGGCAGAGCACCATCTCATGCAAAATTTAGAGAAAAAATGCCTATGCCATACTGAATGAAGCTGTAGTAATAGACAAGGAGCTCACACAGAGCCTCACAGTAGGAATCCATAGAGTGTGCAGGCAAGGAATGCCCATTTTGGAAGACAAAACATACTGAAAGAATTCTACGCTAGTATGAGCTGCCAGCAAATATGGAGTCCCATGCAAGGAACCAAGGACAACATTAAGAAGGAGGTTTGTGCCATAGAATGAAGATAGAGCTAGATGTAAGAAGACCATAGGATTGCTATGAAAGTTGACATGGGTGTAGCAGGAAGCTCCACACATACATAGAACCATTGAAGCCCATAGAGTTGACATTAAGAAAAGAAGTTGCAGGGGGTGGATTAAAGCCAGTGGCCAATGAGCCATAAGAAACTCACTGAAGACATGTTATCCAAGCAATAAATCATGGTGTACCTTCTGATCACATTCAATAAATGTGCGCACATACAAACAA
Organism: Cupressus sempervirens; assembly: GCA_028749045.1. Classification (NCBI taxonomy): domain Eukaryota; kingdom Viridiplantae; phylum Streptophyta; class Pinopsida; order Cupressales; family Cupressaceae; genus Cupressus; species Cupressus sempervirens. Next base: position 787,333,003 of record CM053790.1, read on the forward strand.
ACTCTTTTCCCTCCTATTTGAAGGCATCCTGCGGTCTGAATAGGGAAGAGGAAGGCGACATTAAGTAGGAGCTCTGCATTTTATTGAGAAAAATTGAAAAACTATTATCCCACATGGGTTGTGGGAGAGAGATTTTAAAAGTTTAAATACAATCCCAAACATTATGCATTGTGTCAGCAAGAAAAGGCTTTTGGAAGTGTGAAGCATGCGCGGGGCCCATCGCAGCTGACCTGGTGACATCAACGTGACATTAGGCATAATTTTAAATGAAAAGGCAAGTAAGCTGATATGGACCCGGGCAATTAGATAGCACCACGTGGTTGATCGAACGGTGGGCGCATGCCTGCAAAAGGAAAGTGTTCATGAGTTAAGCAATGTGGGCAACTAACAAGTGGCACCGCGGGCCTAGTTGGCGATAAGGTAGAAATTGACAACAGTTCATGGAAGATGCACAGGATGTTGCCACATGGTAGATCTGACTATTAGTGCACGCTCACATTTCAAAGATGCACGCTGGTTAAGAAGTGCGAGTAAGCGGGTGAGTGCCACGTGGTGATGACAGGGTAGGTTGAGGTCGACCAATAATTGAGCACCATGTGGTAGTCCAATGATAGCGTGCAAAAAAATAGTGAATCAAAAGTCACCACGTGCCATAGAGGTCAAAGTTTGTCTGACTCATTTATGCAGTATTCAGTTTCAAGCCTGAACGTTCTACCAGGGGAGTGATTTTCAAATCGAATTTCTGGGGGTTTCTGAGAGGCTAAGTATGTAGTATTATATATCACCAAAATTGGGAGAGAACGAACTCTCTGATTCTAAGGTTAGTTTTTGCATAGGAGGTAGTTTGTTTATTCTATAGGATGTTTTGTCCTAGATTCCTAATCTACAACCACATTCAGGTATCAAAGCTCAGAATTGATTACTAGTAAGGTAATGACTTGAATGTGGCTAAAAGGTAGTGAAAATGCAGTAAAGTTCAAATTCTAATCAGATTCACTTAGTAAAAACTCAATTTCACTGCATCTTCATGAAGCTTTTAGATATTTTTGGTGATTCAAAGAGTTTTCATCATTGAATAGAGGATATTTTCATAGTCAGTTGCAAGAAATGATGAAACCAAATCAGATCAAAATGGTAGAGACAAGAGAGAGGTTTTTCAGTTGTAGAAGATTGAATCTCAAGTGGACACATGTCAGTTGCACATCTGATCTAGGAATTCATCTTCTTCCTATATCTTTCTTTCTTTAATCCATTGTAAGGGTTGGCAGTTTTCTTTGGGTAATACCAGTAGGGTTCCAGTGTTTTACTATGAAACCACATTCTTTCAGCACATTCTCTCTTGTATGAACAACATTAAGAAGGTTAATACAAATAGTTTAGATCTATTAGGTTGTTTCATGTTTTTCATTTCATGCATATGACTGAATAATTTCAAGGAAATAATACAAAGAGCAGAAGAATTTCATTAGTTTCATTCTTGTCTCCAGTCAATGAATTTTCAATGTTTTATGATCTTTGAACAAAGAGCTTAGGTCATTTTTGTAGTTAGTTAAGGCTATATGTTGTTTTATTGTTGCTTATGACTCAAGGAGTTATGTAAATGCTTCAGGGAATCAACAGGGTTGCAAGTTTACTGAGAAGGATATCATGTAAGAATGAGATTCAGATTAAACATGGATGTCTATTTACAAGTTAAATGGATAGATCAGATATCTAAAGATACAAATAGGTATTAGATATCCATATGTATGCATTTGATTGATGGAGTTGCCCAATGTTTAAGGCACTAATCAGCTACACGGTTACTTAGTTCTTGTTGCTACATATTAGGGGTTTTGCTGAATTCAACATTATTAATCAAACATTCTTTCCCTTTCATGTTGAAGGACCTAAATGTTTAACCCTCAATCAGCTTATGAGATTCATAGCTTTACATTTAGCTACTATAGATCTGTGTCATTTCATGAGTCATTAGGAGAAATAAGAGTAAAATCTTCTTAATAGATTCAAGGATATGTTTTTGCATTGGTATGATATCATTTGAATCTGAGGTCTACCTACCTAGGTTTAGCAGAGCCTGAAGTAGAAGAAGGGTCAAGCCTTATAGTTGGCCCTATGTATAAAATGATATGTTGAGAATGGGAGTTAGCTGCCCCTAGATATGTCATATTCTCATAGGGATAATTGAAAACCCTCCAATGTTTTCAAACACCAACACATATAACTTTATCATCACTTTTGGTTCCTCCTTGAGCTTTAATACCTGTAATTTTTTCTGATATCCTGCCTATATATGTTCTTATAGATTCATCTTCTATCATCTTAGCATCTTGAAATGCACAGATCCAATTTTTTAGCCTCAACTTCTTAGAGTGATCATCACCATCAAAACTATTTTCCAAAGCTTTCCAAATCAAATGTGAAGTAGCAAGTGATTTTACCTAATTGTACTCTATTTTAGGAAGTGCAATCAATAGTGCTTCTCTAGCTCTTATGTCACACATGAAAAGATTGCCTTGGTGCAACTTTCCAAGTCCTTTTCTTCAATGATTGTGTTTTTTGATTTTGTCAAGATCCAATATCCTAGACCCATACATAACAAATGTATCTTCATATTTTCCTTCCATCTATCATAGTCTGTTCCATCAAACTTCAAACTATCATTTCTAAACATGTTCACCATGGATATCCTAAAGTTGTTAAGCTTTTTCTTCAAGGTCTTGATGCTTTAATACTAATTGTTAAAAAAAATAGTGCACCAAGATAACTGGGGTGGGTGTGAATTAGTTATCCAATAATTAAAAAACTTATCTTCTTTAAACAAACTTAACCACTCAACCAAAGTAAATAACAACCATACAAAGATGCACATAAATAAATACACCAGATATGTTGACTAGGGAAACCCTTGATCAGAGGGAAAACCCTAGTGGAAATGATGCCCACAAGATGATGTACTAATATACATATTCCTTGTTAAAGGATAGACCCTATTAGAAATCTATTACAACATTTAGTACAATGAGTCCCTATTAGGATACTTTGATTTTCTATTAGGAGATTCCAACCATGTTAGGAGTTGTGGTATAATGTATGCAAGAAGAGCCCACTGCCCAAACATGTAATTTCAACTATAAGAAGAGCTCACTGCTCAAACAAGTAATTTACTATTAGTTATCTTCCTTGTTTATTCTTTCCTCTATCTTGTCAACTGGACCAATCACCATCAGACCTTGTAGACCAGTTCATGAACCTCAGATCCAAATACCAAACCTCAGATCACTCAGAAAAACCTTGGCAATGAAGTTTCCTTCACTTCTATAATGCTCTTCTCAACTTCACATTTTTTACTCTTTACTGCTTTCTAAACATTCATAATTCACATATATGCATACCATGATAAAAGAAAATATCCTTCCTTTATACTAAGTCCATTAATCAATTCCTTGAGTCTGCTGTTAGTCCTTCTTAATTAATTATTATAGGACCACACTAAGAACATGTTACACTTAGCGAATGACACAAAACTTCCACCTTGCAACTTCAATAAATTTCCATACACATAATATTATTACAAGCGAGCTTAGCCATGTCATCCTGAACATGTCTTCTCCAATTCCTCAACCTCAATCCTCAAGATGTCAACCTTGCTAAGAGATATAACAAGTTTACCTAAACATGCCTCTATAAACTCTATCTTAGAAAAAACATCACCAAAACTTACATAACTTCTTCTAGACTTATCCTTTCTACTTTTGATGTTAACTAAATATGCTAGATACGTAGGTATATCTCCCATAATCTTGGGTGGTTGATATGCTCAAATAGTCATCTATATCAACTTGATCTTTTCGCTGTTCTTCTATTAGATACCACAAAAGACATCAAACATGCTATGTTGACATCAATGACAAACTCAGTCATGAATGCAACATATCATCTCAAATTAATCTTCCAATCAATCTCTCCAATCTTCCAATAGTAAAAAATTGAGATTTTGTGCATTATGAAACCATAACTTTGCCTTTGACTTCTCTATAACTATAAAACTTCAAAACTTGGCTATCTTACAAAGATATAACCTATGCTTGACACTTCTTGGAAAACTAGAAACTAACCTAATATATATACAAAACCTTAACCCTCTCTAGAAGCAAGGTTTGAAGTAAATCCCATTAACTGGAATGGGTAGAATATCACAATTGGGCCTAGATAGCTAGAAAGGATTGGCCTACTTGCAATTGGTGATAACATAAGGTCCACTTCAAATAAAATCAAACCTCAAGTGCCTTCCCAGTTTGGCTCTATCGGCATCCCATTGATAACAAGATCTCCTTCCCTAAAAATCCTAGTTGTAGCCTTTCTCTCAAAACTTTTTTTGACCTGCTATTGACGAGCCTCAAGTGTATGCATAGCCTGTTGCCTTTTTTATTCTAATTCAATTAATTCTGCTAACCTGATTGTCACGAGATCATTTTCCTCTAGCTCTAATTAATGAACTAGCTCAAGAGAGGGGAATTCTAGTGAAATAGGAAGTCTGGCTTGCCTTCCATAAACTAGCATAAAAGGTGAATTCCCAACTACTCTCTTGGGTGTAATTCTGTCACCCCAAAGGGATGTCTTCAAGTTGGTATGATAGCTCCTCTAATTCTCAATTGTCCTCCTCATTATCCTCATGAGATTCTTGTTAGAGGATTTGGCCAAGCCATTAGCTTTGGGATAATTATTTGAGAAAGTGCTCAAGTATATCCCATATTCTAGAGCCCAAGAATATATGTGATTTCCAAAAAAATATTTGGCATTGTTAGATATAATAGTTGAGGGAACACCAAATCTTGTCACAATTCCATCAAGGAATTCAACTACTGAGGCTTCTATTGCATTCTTCAAAGCCACTACCTTAATCCATCTTATGAAATAGTTTGTGGCTGCCAAGATCCATTCATGACCAACACTAGAGGGTGGATTTATTGGGCCAATGAAATCCAAACCCCATTGGGAAAAAGGTTGTTCAACTTGAATGAGATGGAGGGGAAGGGCAACCGATATTTGCTTTCCTGAGAAGAAAGCACATTTCTCACACTTCCTTACCCACTTATGATAGTCATTAAATAGGGTGGGTGAATAATAGCCAGACCTCATTATCTTCATTGCAGTGACTTTGGCAAAGAAATGGCCACCAACAAGACCATCATGAAACTCCTTCAACAACTTGCTAATCTAATCTATCTGTATACATCTTAGCAGGACTCCATCAGAACCCTTTCTAAATAATACTCCATCCACCAAGACTTAGGGATAGCCTGCAATTTGAACTATCTCTTCTAAACTCTATCTAGGCCTTGGGGGTATCTTCCTTATGTTAAGAAGGTACTCATGTCCTACAACCAATCAATCTTATCTTCATTGTCCACCGGTTGCTCATTTTGGATTAAGAGGACAACTTCCTCATGTTGTATACAAAGATGAAGCTATTTGTTCACATAGTCCCTTACCTCTTACCTACTTGGTGATTTTAATATCAATATCATATTCCACAACTTTGGTAATCCATCTAGCTCTCTTCTCATTGATATCCTTGTTCAAGAGGAAATCCTTTACACTTGCACGTGGAACTAAAACTTGGACCTTGTTGTGAGACAAAAGATGTCTAAATTTTAGGACAGCCCTCACAACAATAAGAACCTATTTCTCTATGCAATTATATCTTTCCTCATAATCATTAATCCCTTCACTAAAGAAAGCAATTGACTATTCTAAATTTTCATCATTTAATTGTGTAAGAACAACTAAAATGCTTGACTTTTCTCCAAGGGAGTAGAGGATGATATCTTTGTCAAATTTGGGGTTGACAAGAGTAGGGGTTGATGTAATTGGCTACTTGATTTCTTCAAACCTAGCCTTTCCCTCTTTGGTCCAAGTGAACACCATGTTCTTCTTTAATATAGTTGTTAGAGGCTTTACCATAGAAGCAAGGTTAGGGATGAATTCCTTACAAAGTTGATCCTACCAAGGAAAATTTGCAATCCTTTCTTATGGTTGGGGAGTGGTAAAGTATAAGAATCTACCTTAGGGCAGAATTTACCCAAGACCAAGGAACTCAAAACACAAGCACAAATTATACTAGAGTATGATCAGAATAACTGTATAGTATTCAATTCTCTGTACAAGTACACTAGGAGTGCCTCAATATAAAGGCCTCTGAGATGCATCTAGAATGCCTCAGAATCAATATCATGATAAGTCATACAACATGGCACATGTCCACCAGATATGGGTTATCCTCCATTATGCACGGAAGTAAGTGCGATGATGAGAGGATAAGCCTACAAAGGTGAAACATGCACATCAGTATTGTAGACACCATGTGCTAAATTAGGAGTGTGAAAAACTATGTTGTCTACATGAAAACTTAGAGAATGATGCAAACTCATGTGTTGTACACACCATGTGCACAATTAGAGTTGCATACTTCTATGTTGTCTACATGACAAATCTAGAAGATGTGCAAACTCTTAAGTGTCTCATAAAGAGAAATAATAAAATAATGCAAAATAATAAAATAATGCACTAACCTAAGTAAACTTAAGTAAAGTGTAAATAGTAAATACCTATCTGTACCAAAACCCCCCCTTAAGTGCAACTTAGGTGAGTGCACTTAAGCTCACGAATGCATAATGGGTCCCAACTACTAGGCCATGTTAGGTACCCATGTACAAAAGCAATGCTGAGAATGATGCAATGCAATCTCTCATAAAGCGGAGAGAGAGGGAAAACCTCATGGGAAAAACCCTCCTCCAAAAAGAGAGATAAGTACAATAAAGAAGAAGAGAGAGAGAAGAAGACATCATAAGAGGAAAAAATCCCTCCTAGAAGAAGAAGAAGAGAGAAGTCAAGGGACTCCCACTTCTACAACATCCCGCACCCCCAAGAGATCTTGCAAATGAATATACTTGACCTTGGTGAAGGGTTTGGTGAAGATATCAACAACCTGCTCCACGGTGGGATAGTACTATAGTGCAATGATCTACTCATGTATAAGCTCTATGATATAGTGCATATGAACCTCAATGTGCTTTGTCTGCTGGTGCTGAATTGGATGCTTAGAGATTTTAATGGCACTTTGATTATCACAATGAATAATTATTGGCTTAGGTAGATCAAATCCAAACTCCACCAGGATATGCTATAACCAAAGAGCCTCTGTAGCTACATTGATAGCCCCTTGATACTCAACCTTTGTGGAAGAAAGAGCAACATTGTTCTGCTTCTTACTTTGCCAAAAAATAGGGCTAGAACCAAGGTGAAATATGTACCCTAAAGTAGAATTTTGAGAATCTAAGTCTCCTGCATAGTCTGAATCTATGTACCCAATCAATTGAAGCCCTGTACCTACTACATAATGAATCCCATGTGTGTGTGTTCCCTTGATATAGTGCAAAATGCACTTGGCAGCCTTCTAATGAAGCTCATGAGGTTCTTGCATAAAGTGTGAAATCATACCAATTGCAAAAGAAATATTAGGGGGTGTATGTCTCAAGTAGGTAAGGCTCCCACCTAACTATTTGTATAATGTCACATCAAGTGGAGTGGTCCACTTAGCGTCTAGCTTGACACCTGATAGGAAGGGAGTAGGAGTAGGCTTGTAGTCACTCATGTGAAACCAAGAAAGCAAGTCAAAAGCATACTTGGGATATGAAAGTGAAATCCTTGTTGAAGACTATATGATCTCAATGCCAAGGAAGTAATGTAGCAAACCCAAGTCTATCATGAAAAATCTATCTTGTAGAGAGGTCTTGACAGTGGTAATGATGGATGCAGTGATCCCTGTAATGATCAAGTCATCGACATAAAACACTAATATCAAGTGAGAGTCATCCTTCTGAAGAATGTAGACATTCAAATTAGAATGACATCTAGTGAAACCTGTTGAGAGGAGGAATGAATCCATTTTGGCATACCAAGCTTGAGGAGCCTACTTTAAACCATAAATAGACTTCTTAAATTTTCAAACCATAGTAGAATCCTATATGAACCCCTGTGGTTGCTCCATATAAATTTCCTCATGAAGGTCACCATTTAAAAATGCACTCTTAACATCCATCTGGTATACAACCCATCCTTGAGCTACAGTAATAGCTAGTGTCAAGCGAATGGAGTTCATCTTGGCAACCAGTGCAAAAGTCTCTATATAGTCAATACCTAGAACCTGTGAGAAACCTTTAGCAACTAGTCTAGCCTTATATTTATCCACACTTCCATCTGCTACAAATTTGGTTCAATAGATCCACTTGCATCAAACCACTTTTCTTCCCTTAGGAAGGGGAACTAAGTCCCATGTGTTTTTTTTCATCAATGAATTGTATTCTTCCTCCATAGCCTTATCCCATTCTGGAATCCCTGATGCTTCCTTAAAAGATTGTGGATCTGAAGCAATAGCTATATATGCATGTGGAAATGACTTGTGCTGTGACATAGTCCTTCGAGTGTCTGAAGGATTTCCCACCAATGAACCTATTGCATCAAGGGTCTGCTGTGCCCAATGAGGTTTAGTGGAAGAAGATGAAGGAATGTGCTCAACTGTTTGTTGACCCTATGAAGGTGGTCTCATGCGAGTCAAGGTTGGAGGAATCTCATCTTTTGAGTCACTTTCATCATTATGATCACTATCCACATAGGAGGAGTTGAAGAAGCCAAACTTGGACATGTCTCTTCAAAGTGAACACTCCTCTCATAAAGGATTTCATGAGTCTCTAGATACATTAGTTTATATGCCTTGAGATAATTAGGATATCCAACAATCCTTGCCCATGCTGGACAACCAAAAACTTTGAAGTGCTTAACACTTGGTTTCCTTCCACACCATGCCTCAAAAGGTGTTATTCCATCTAAGGCCTTATGTGGACTTCTATTTTAGATGTAGTTGGCACAACACATGGCTTCAACCCAAAACACTTGATCGAGAGACTTGTGTTGAAGCATGGAAGTAGTCATTTCTTTAAGGATTCTATTCTTTCTTTTAGCTACACCATTCTACTATGGCATGTATGCAACTAAATGTTGAAGATCTATCCCCTCATGTATGTAATAGTCTATAAGTATGGAGTTGGCATATTTTTTGCCATTATATGTCCTTAGTATCTTGATGGCTTTCCCAAATTTCTTCTCAATTTAAGCTTTGAATGTGATAAAATTGTCAAAGACTTCACTCTTATGACCAAGGAAAAAGACCCAAGTGTACCTTGAAAAGTCATCAACAAATGTGAGAACATAGTGGGCCTTACCAAAAGATGGTACTAGAAAAGGGCTAGCTACATCACCATGAAGCAATTCTAGAACAACAGTTGCCTTCCAAGACTTCCTCTTGTCATATTTATCTTTAGGATGTTTACCTGCTTCACAACTTGGACATACTCCCTCTGAAAACTTGACTTGAGGTAGACCAATGACCATTTCCTTGCTGCTTTAATTGCTAAAGGTAGTGATAATTAAGGTGTCCAAATCTTTCATGCCATAGTTTACTTTGAGTGTTTGAATGTGTCAACAAGGAAAGAGACATGGACTTAGGCACAAAATGTGAGAAAGAATAAAGTCTTGTCTCATGGTTTGCCTTTCCAATTGCCACCATTGAATCATCTTTTAGATTTTTCATCACTACTATGTCAAGGAGGAACTCTACTTTGTTGCCACATCCATAGTGAGTGATTTGATAGATGGAGAGAAGGTTGGTGCTAAGGTTAGGAACATGAAGTACATCTTTGAAGACACCATTCTCTAACTCAACATTCCATTTACCTTCTACTTCAACTTGAGTATCATTTCCCACATAGATGTATGGTACATTTGAAGGTTTTAAAGAGGAAAAATTCTCCCTTGAAGCACCCATATGATGAGTTGCTCCTGAATCTAGAACCCATTTCTTCACATTGTTTGTACTTGCAACTAAAGCTTGGCCCTTGCCCTTTGAAGTGGATGAATAACCCTGGTCCTTGTATGCATTTGGAACATCAATTTTGTGTTTCCTCATAATGTTTACCAATTCATCAATTTGCTTATCTTTTCAGTCATGTTCATCATGTCCATTCCTCTTACAATAGGAACAGGTTTTCTTCTCCTTCTTGTTGGAATTTTTCCCCTTTTGATTGTTCTTGGAAGAAGACTTTCCTTGTTGTGAAGAAGAATATTGAGTAGAATAAGATTGACTTGTGGAAGATTGTTGTTTTGAGGAGGACTGTTGTGTGTCATCTTGTGGCTTAGCCTTCCATTGCTTCTGCTTCTTGTTTGAGTTTTTGCCACTTGAATTACCTTCATTTGCTACCAAGGCTTTGGTTTTGGAAGACTTGAGAATTCCCATTCCCACTAGATTGTCATGTTCAAAGATCAACATTTATGAGAATTTCTTGAATGAAGGCTTAACATAGGCACTACCCATTGTCACTTTGTGTGTATTAAAGCTAGAAACAAAAGGAGTATATTTAGGTGGAAGATGAGTCATAATGTGCTTAATCATCTTTCCATCTTTAATGGGTTCACCACAATCCTTCAGCTGCACCCTATACATTTCTACTTGGGTAAGATAGTCTTTAATTTTGTCAAAATTTCTAGGATCCAACTTGAGAAGTTTATCCTCTATGGTGTGAACCATCTCTTCATCTATTGTCCCTTACAAAGCTTTTAGTTTAGTCCAAACCTCTATTGGATATGTAAGCTTCCTAATGTGAAATTTGACAGGATCAGAGATATTTTTCAACAAGGTTCCTAGGGCCATCTCTTGTTTGGATTCCTAGTCTTCTTTCTGAGCTTCATCAGTGTCAACAGGAGGTTCCTTGGCTGCACTAGTGACATAATGCCATAAACCTTTTTCTACCAATGGCTCTTTAATGTTTTTTTTCCAAGTAGCATAATTATGTGGAATTAACTTTGAAAAAGAACCCATAATGCAAGAACACAAGATCAAGGAGACACAATACATAGTACACCCCCCCCCTTTTCACTCAATCAAAAAATCCCCCCCCAAATAAATGATTTTGGCACTTTATATATAGTGCATTTACAATGGGCCAATTGCCAAAATGGACAAAGTGGGCTTTCTGATTTTGCTAATTACAACCTCTGTATAGAGTACAAATTTGGACTATTACAATGTAGCTCAAAATTACATCAATTGTGAAGCATTACAATGCAAAACAAGACCTATCTTATCCAAATAAGACTACAATCTAACTATAGATCTGAAAAATAGACAAAAAAAATACAATTTCAAAAAAAATAGAACCTAAAAAGGAGTCCAGATGAGCCCATATGATGTGTTTGAAGTTGTAAAAAGTAGGATTAGATAGGTATAGTCACCAAAAAACACTTATGTTGACAAATCCTTGTACCAAAACTAGAAACTAGCTACACCACTAAAAAATTCAAGAAATTTTACTCAAAATAAAAAAAATTGCACTTGATTTGCAGTTTGGATGACCTAGTTATGGCCGTTTGAAGTTGGGCTGCCAAATCAAAACTGCATATGAAGAGGGGTTTGTAGAGGAAAATACTGTGTTAAATTTGATGGTCAAACAATCATCACAAAATTTGAAAAATACCCTAGAATGATGGTCAGACATTCATTAATTTTAGGCTTGTGGTTTGATGACATCAACGTCTGTGCAAGGCTTTGATGATGTCACATTGCACAGATGCTGATGTGTCATGTATGGATTGTATGAAAAAGTACAAAAAAGTACAAAATTTGTAGACATGTACCACTAACTTAGTGCTAACTAGGCTCCACATGGCAGTATGGTGGCAATGACACTGTAGCTGACATGTTTGTGCACTAGAAGCTGACGTGGCTGACAGCTTACAGGGCTGGCCATGTGTCACAATGTGGAGGGGCCACCTATTCTTCATGAAATGGTTAGCAGGCTATGTAGGTGGCACCCTATGCACAAGCAGTCTCTTGCCATGTGGAGGCAATCTGTTTGCGACGCGTGTTGCTTTGCGTAGGGGATGCCGGATTGAAGGTTTTTCGTCATCGAGTTTTGCTTCAAGGTAGCCGCAATTTTTTCTTACTGCCAATGGGTATAGGGATTATAATCCCACATTACTCAAATTTCGAGATACAAACATTTTATAACCAACCGGTGGAGAGGTTAAAGTGAAATGCACTCACTTAGGCTGGGAAGTGTTTGCCATTGAGTGAGTGAAAATTTTTTAGTTATAGAAATGTTGACTACCGGTTTGGGTGAATATGTGGCCAAATTTATTGAAGAAATTGTTCGCAGAACAATTAAGATACCACTCCTATGAAAAATAGACCTGCAAATTAAATATACAATATACTATGCACAAGGATGGGGTGTGACTGCTTGGTGCTTGTGCCAAAAAATTTTCTTTGCATGCCCAACTAGGTAGAAAATAATTATGAAAAAATTCAAAAATACAAAGAATAAATCAGATCCATAAAATAAATTGCAAATCAAATAAGACCATACCAAGATTTGCAAATCAGGCCTTCAGGTTCCAATTCACAATTTTTTTTTGCCTCCCAGTTGACTATGGCCTAAAATAGGCAAATTTATAGTCAATCTTCATCGAATCATCACTCTAGATGTAATGGCAAGGTGTGCTTCAGCTCTATATGCTCCCAATTGCTGCTGATGCTCTAGATTTGAATTGGGTCCCTTAGAGAGATAAAGTAACGAGGTCTCCAATGGCTATGTGATGAGTATCTCCCTCAGCTTTGATACCATGTAAGAATCTGCCTTAGGGAACAATTCACCCAAGACCAATGAACTCAAAACAAAAGCACAAATTAGACCAGAGTATGATCATAATAACTATATAGTATTCAATTCTCTATACAAGTACACTAGGAGTGCCTCAATATAAAGGCCTCTGAGATGCATCTAGAATGCCTCAGAATTAGCATCATGATAAGTCCAATAACTAGGCACATGTCCACCAGATATGGGTTATCCTCCATTATGCATGAAAGTAAGTGCGATGATGAGAGGATAAGCCTACAAAGGTGAAACACACACATCAGTGTTGTAGACAACATGTGCTAAATTAGGAGTGCAAAAAATTGTGTTGTCTACATGACAACTTAGTGAATGATGCAAAGTCCTATGAAAAATTGTGTTGTCTACATGACAACTCTAGAAGATGCGCAAACTCCTAAGTGTCTCATAAAGAAAAATAATAAAATAATGCACTAACCTAAATAAACTTACATAAAGTGTAAATAGTAAATACCTATTTATACCAACAGAGAGAAATAATTATTTCTACCTTCTCTAGATCTATTTTTAACCCATTTCTTGACACAATATGCCCTAAGAGCTTTTCTTGGTCAGTAGCAAATACACACTTTTTAGGATTCAGGGACACACCATACTCTTTGCATCTTTCAAATACATATCTTAGGTGATCAAAATGATTTGCTATATGCTTTGAAAAGATAGTTATATCATCTAGATACACTAGCACAAATTTTTCCAACATACCCTTGAAGGCCATCTCCATTGCCTTTTGAAATATGACACTTGTATTGGTTAGTCCAAAAGGCATCTTACAGTAAGCATTAGTGCCCCACTTAGTAGTGAAAGTAGTCTTATATCTGTCAAAATATTATACTAACACCTAATTGTAGTTTGAAAAACCATCTAAGAAGGAAAATCTTTTTGAACCACTAACCTTTGATAGGACTCGTTCCATTGAGGGAAGGGGGTGATGATCTTTAAGAGAAGCCTTATTGGTCTCTAAAGTCTACACATAGTCTAATCTCCCCACTCTTCTTCCTAATAGGAACAAGGTTAGCCATCAATGAGGAGTGTTTGATAGGGAAAATAATGTTGGTCTCTATGAACCTTGATAATTCTTTTCTCATTAGTGGTTCAATCTTAGGGTTAATTGGCCTCTATTGTTTCCTAATAGGATTGGAATTATCATTTAAATATATGTCATGCTGAGATAATATTGGGTCAAAACCCTTTAAGTCTTCATATGTCCAAGAAATAACATAAATGGATTCTTGACATAATTTAATGAAGATCTCTTGTTCAATATTAGTGCATACCTTTCGCAAGTTGAGATTCCTTCCATTAGCAATAGTGACAGGTGTATGACCATCCTTGCTTGCAATTAGATTTGAACCCTTGCACTTTTCTTGATCATCAGAGTTAAAAATGCCCTCCAAGGTGACTAGAATTTTAGGTACCTTGTTGGAGTTCAAGTTCAAAATTTGGTCTCCATACTCACTTTGGAGCTTAGACTAATTTTTAGCAGAGAACTCTACTTTATTTTGCAAGAAATTGACAATCTGCGCATCAGAGTAGAAAACCTTCCAATTTGTGTAATTATTAGGAACAATAGGCCTTACGACAATTTTGATCTATTGCTCCTTTTCATAAGGGACATGCTCTGGTATATCATAAGATGCACCAATATTTTCAAGCCTGTCAACATGTTTATTTTCTTTTCTAGGGACTCTTTGGATGTTGAATTCTTGGAAGCCTTCAAGAAAATACCAAACTCTATGTTTGCATGATTCAATAAGGTTTTTCTTTGTAATATTTTGGCTTCTTACTTGATGAATGATCAACTTAGTATCCCCATATACCTTCAAAGGTTTGATTCCTCTCATTTGGGCAAGTTGAAGACCTTGGATTAGAGCTTCATACTCTGCTACATTAATAGTGTAACTGAATTGGAGCCTATAAGAAAAAAAGTATTTCTCCAATTTAGGGAAAATGAGCATGACATTGGCCCCTGAATCATTCTTATTCCTTGAGCTATCAAAAAACATGCTTTAAAATCCATCAATATTCTCTTCCTTTTTATGAGATTAGGAATAAGAGCATCCCTTTCTCCTATGAAATATGTGTCAAGGCCTATCTCCTGAACTTCTTGTATTGGATCAAATTGATAAGCAGTAGCCCACTCATCCAAAAGAAAGTTAGGCACCTCTACTAAAGAAGTAGTAGGCTCATGTGCTATGACTTCATCCTCTTCTTAAGAAATAATGCAATTCATGTTTATGGGACTTGGGTTGTAAGTCTCTATGTGATTAAGGGCCAAAGGTTCTACCCTTATGGAAGCTTTTGTTCCATACCCTATTCTAAAAAACATGTAAGACCAATTTGATGAAATATAGTCACCTATTTGTGCAGTAAAATCTTTGGAAAGATAGATGGAAAAATGTGGCTTGACCTCAATTACTAATATGTCTTATGTTACAATTCAACCAGGGCATGCATTCAATGCCATTTCTATATTCTTTAAGACTCCTATAGTATTGATAGAGCTTCCATACAATTGGAGCACATCTCTAACCATTGGATCATATTTGATACCCATGAGGCCAGCTACACATCTAGGAATTATAGAGCTACTAGCCCCTAAATATATCATACAATTATGGACTAGTTTATCTCCTATGATTAAAGAGACATAGAAAGGAGGAGGGATGCTTTTCTTACTTGTTTATCCTTCTTTGCTTGGTTGCACCATGTTTGTTGCATTTTCCTCTCTAGGCGGCTGATCTTTCACTTCTATGCTCTTTAGCTCTTGCTATAGTAACTTCTTCTAGAATAGTATAGTAGAAACACCATCCCATATAAATATATTGACATTAGTATTTTTCATTTGACCTACTACATTGAAGGGAGGAGCACCGATTGCTTTGACTGAAGCTTTAGGAATTGTATGGATAGGTGACTAAACTTGACAAGTCTAAGGTTTAGTAAACTTCTTGTTTCTCAATCTTATCTCTACTAAGGAGTAACATTAGATTGTACATTCATCACTAGCACATGAGGAGCAACATCTAAATTTGAAGCTTGATGAGGAGAGAGGGGCATAGCATCTTCAACAACTCTTCTCTTACTTATAGTATTGTGAGCTATGACATCATGATTAGCATGGAAATTTTCCTCTGAATGATGGTTGATGAAAGAAAAATTACCTTGCTATTGTAGATGAGAAGCATCACCAAGCTGATTAGCATTGTGTTTCTACTCTACTGCTTGTTCTTGTGTAGTTAATTCCAAATAAGACTCCACCCTTTGACACATACAATATCCACAGGAGTAGTTACAAGAAAGGCATAAATCTTGATCTTGAGCAAGATTATTTTGAGGGACTAAAGCCCTATTTAGGTTGGTATTCATAGTAGGGGTGTTGTCGATAGGTATATTCTAATTGTAGGGGATGTGAATCTAGTTTGGGGATCTATTATGTATGGTACCCTGATACTAAATTTGCGAAGGCTTTTTTATTTTGATCTTGTTGTCTCTTCATAGTCACCAACTCATTACATCACTACACCATTTTCCTCCATCTTCTTTTCTTGATCCTACAAATTCTTATCTATATTTTCCATAAATGTTTGCATCATGGCCTCAATCTTATCAAATCCATTAGAGGATGTGGAAGCTATTGGGACTACAACAAGAGATTGACTTGCTAAGGAAGTGGGAATATGGGGCTATTGCAGGTTGATGATTGGGCATGCTAGGAAAGAAAGGCATTAGGGGTCTTGGAGCTAACTTCCCTCCTTGTATCAAGAGATATTCCACCCTTATGGCTATCTCATAAGCATTTGGTAAAGTATCCCCTCCCATAGATTTACAGAGTGGTAGCAATATCACTATTAAAGGCTCTAAGGTAATAAAAGAATGCATTACTAGGTGAAGGCTTAACTGCAGTGGGTATTCTATCCCATGTCTTCTGAAGCCTAAAAAAAAATTCATTCATATATTCATGGGGTGCTCTTTTGATGGTTGTCAATAGGTGTAAAAGTGACAGGTGATCACTTTTGTCCTCAAGATGCTTATAAAGCCCTACTCCTAACCCATCCCAATTAGTAATAGAGTTATGAGGCAAACCTCTATACCATTGCAATGCTTTTCCTTTTAAGGATGAAGCTAGAAGCCCAATAGAAACATCATCCTCTATAATACCATGTATATTACAAATGTTTGAAATTTCCTAAAAATTTTCTATAGGGGAGATGGAAGTTTCACTAATGAAATCAGGTATATTTTTGAGAGTTAACATTGGAATATCATGTCTTTGAGCCAAAAGGAGAGGACTCCTGCCATTAAAGGTGGCAAATGCATGTACTCTAGACTATGCCATATGGAATAATGACCTATTTATATGAAAAGATGGCAACCTAGGCTATGATCTATTAGAAATAGGGATTACTAGGGGGGGGGGGTGTGAATCACTAATATACAAACTTTAGTCACCAACTAGATATTATTACTTACTTTAAACCATGCATAACAAAGCAATAAAGTAATGCTGAATAGTAACAGTAACAATGCAGAAAGATAACTCATAACACCATATTTTGTTAACAAGGGAAACCCTAGCCAAGGGAAAACCCCAGTGGGGATGATATCCACTAGATAATATACTAATATATAAGTTCCTTGTTAGAGAATGGACCCTATTAGTAGTTAATGAGAAAAATTCAGTATAAGGAGTCCTTGTTAGGAGACTTTGAATCCCTATTAGGAGATTCCAACCCTGTTAGGAGTTGTCGTACAATGTATGCAAGAAGAGCTCACTGCCCAAACATGCAATTTCAATTACAAGAAGAGCTCACTACTCAAACAAGTAATTTAATATTATCTTTCTTCCTTGATTGATCTATGATCTTTATCTTGATCTCATATCATCAGATAGCTCATATAGAACTTTTCATATATTTCTTTCACAAGAGTTCGCTCTTTACAATTCACAATTCACAATTTTCACAATAGCTTTCTCTGCATCTTATCACAAAATTTCCTTTGCATAAATACCATGCCTTTACATATTTTTTTGTTGGGTCAGCTATGACCACAAACCACTTTTCCAAGTTAGAGTAAACATCTAGGATGTTGGCCCTAATTGGACAAGTAATTATTTTGTAAACAAAATAATTCTTTCCTTCAATTCGGCTGTCCTGCTTCATTAAAACATGATTATCTCTATTTTGTACAGTTTGTACTGATTTCTAAGGTTATATACATCATCACCAACATGTATACTATCTCCATGTGACTTTGCTCATCACAATATGACATCATCAACATGTTATAAACAAAATAATACACTGCTATAAACCAAATTCTATACTTATACAATTTTTTGATTACCAAACACTAACTATCTTTATTTCTGAGGTTTCTTGTCAGCATGCATGTAGATCATGTGTTGCAATAAATGACAACAATTACATATCACTATTAGCCAATTTTCAATAATCTCCCCCTTTGGCACTGATGGCAAGAAAATAGGGAAAATTGGCTAAGTGACAAAAACTTAACATAAACAACATATAAATATTTCATCTATTACAACTTATTCAACTTCATGTGTGCTCCCCCTCTCAATATACTTTACTACTTTTATTCACATTGTATCTCTCCCCTTTTGACATCAATGACAAAGGTCAAAGTGTCAAGATTCTGTCAAAAAATTGTCAAAATTGTTGTCCTTCCTTATGCTGATATGATCTTCATACAATCATCAAAAATAGCCTTCAGACTATCCATACCTTTCATCCATGTTTCCTTGGTAGATTCAGTTGAGGTGAGAATTGCACATAAGGCATATGATGCAATCTCAATTGCATTAATATCTAAATACAAAATTTTTGAATATGTGTCCTTGGCCTTGACACATTCCTCTAACTATTTCTCAACTAAAGATAATTTTAGAGCAATAGATTCTCTGAAATCAAATGTCCTCTTCAAAATCTATTCTTTCTAAAGTTCTAGTTTCTTGATATCACTATGAATATTGGTAACTTGACCTTCAAAATCATCTACTTTGCTAGATGGATGCTGGATATGGTTGGATAAAGCCTCTAGCTCACTTATCTTTGTCTCTATCTGACTATCAATGTCTTTAGTTAGCTTGTATGATAGGGTACACTTAATATACAAAGTTTTCCCTTCTTGCTGGCATTTTCAAAGTTCTTTTATACAAGTATCAAGATTAACTAAGTCATTCTTGATATTCTAATAGATGGTACTAAACAAGTTAGTATCATGGGAAATTTGTGCCTTTGCCTCTATAACATTCAATAAATTTGTAAATTCTTCTTCAAAATATTTTAGCATAGCTTGTGCTCTTTGTTCAGGATCTGTTTTAGTGTGCTAAACTGCCAATGTACTGTTCAGTCTGTCTATCACTTCCATTAATGTTTTCTACAAACTTTTCACTATTTTATTCTACTGTATAAGTTTGGACAAGCATTAGATTAGATCTATTTGATCATCATCATCAGTAGCCAAACTCATGAGAGAGTAGAGTGGATGAACTAGATGGTTTAGTCTCATCCTCCCTCTATTTCTTTGTTGCTTCTTTTGTTCTTTTCTCTTCTTCTTCTTTCTTTTCTTTTTCCTCTCTTTCTCTCTTCTCTTCCAATCTTTTCTTTTCTTCCTCAAGCAATTTCTACTTGGGTTCCTCTATTTTCTTCTTTTCTTCTTCAAGTAGTCTCTTTTCTTACTCAATCTATCTCAACTTATCCTCAATATCCTTGGTGTCTGGTTCTTTTGGTTCAAAACCACCAAATGGTTTGGTATCATCAATGTTAATGGTAACATTTGGTTTGATCAATCTGCATAGTGTCACCACTTACTGACACTTCTGAGGTTCTAGGAGCTAGAGGAGATGTTGCCTCTATCAACATTTTACTGATTGCTACTACAGTCTCACTTCTTAACTTAACCTTTTCACCAATCATAAATAAAAATGGTCTCAATTTATTCCTCAAATATGGTGCGAGATTATTCAATAGTTTTTAAATTTCATCTTCATCATCAGTCTTGCAAATGGTTCTCAACATAGACTTCTGATGTTCAAGGTCTTCTTACCTTATAGGAGCCTTCTTCTTAATGAGTCTTGTTACTAAAATTCTACAGATGCTGAATTTTTCTTCAAGTAACATTGCAGGAGGAAATATTCATTTTCTATTCATGTACATTTCATCATTTTGCAATCATATTAAAAATCATGAGCAAAAGGAGATACAATGTTCATTGTATAAATCATCAACTGATATGTACAATTTTGTTCATTGTATAAATCATCAACTAATATGTACAATTTTTAGTTTTACAAAGGATGAAATGAATGGAAAATATTGGAAATGAAAACTCTCACACAAGTTGTGAGTCTAACTATTGCCTTTTATACATATTGAGAATAAGAAAAACATATCACATGAAGGTAGAGTTAGAGATAGCCAGTCATTGAATTTTTAGCGTTTGACTGGATATGTGATCTTTGATACTGCTCCTGGACTAGCTCTCAATTTGATAGCTCAAGATCTTTGTTCTCCTACATTGAAAAAAGTGGGGTTAGATCTTAAAAGATCTAAGCAATGACTGATTATCTTCAGCTATGTACTCACACATGCAATATCTTTCCTATTCTAAATACATATAAAAATATTAAGTGTATTCTAAGTGCTTAAATGCAAAAATAGAAAAATATAATGTTAAAGGGACATGTTATTTCAGGTATGAAACCTTTCATTATCATCAGAGACAAGCATATTGATTTCATAAGGAATAGATGCAGATCACAGAAAGGTAGTTTATGAGTGTCACGAGCCTGTGCTCAAAATACTCTTTAAAATATCATAGAATGGGATAATTTAGCACTCAAGGGGTTGTTTAAGATTGCATAACTTGCTGTAGGAAGGATCAAGTATGGAGACACCACAGAACATTACTATAGAGAAAGAGCTAATTTCAAGTAGAAGCATAAATATGCTAAAGATTGAGAACATAATTAATAAGATAATGCAAATAAATACATACTTGCCAAGTGTTAAGAGTGTAATTTGGTACATGGCTAGTGCCTCTAGAACTTCATGGGGTAAAACTCATATTAGGATTTGAAAGATATCACACTCATGGAATTTTTTGTCCTAATAATCACTTGTGTTGTTTGGGTAATTCATTCCAAATAGATATAGTTGCATATCATTTACTAGTCTTAAAAGCATTCTATCTTGATGACATCAGAGTATTTTCTTCTCAATAAATAGGTAGGAGACCTTGGTAATCCTGTGCTGCAACTATTTTTTGAGTAGTTTGACAATGAGGGTAGAAAAAATGAGCCTCTGGAATATGGACTAGGCATGGGGTACTAAAAGACTATTTAATAGAGAATTTTTTTGCATTGGCTTGCATAAAGATAATTGCTTCATTTCTTAAAACTCAACAACTAAAACTTTGAATAACAGTGGGAGTGTTTTCAACTAATCATTTGACCTCTAAAGCTATACAACAATTATATGATGGAGGCCAAAAGTTTATGCATGAATCACTTTATTTGGAAAAGCCTTTTCACAATGAAATGATAATTGGAAGTATGCATTTGGTAGAATTTGGAGAATCTAAAGTAGATATATCTGAATGTAAACTAAAAAACATAACCAATGGGCTCTTCTGGAACAAGACAAAATGATTCCTAATCAATGTGTGGAAGCTCAAAATCTACAAAGTCCCATTTCTTGGGTATATGGAAAAAGAAGTGGTTGATCCTCCAATGGTTTCTAAACCTATCAAAATAATGAATGAAATTTCTTTTAAAAAAAAATACAGCTTTGGAAGATGGTTGAATTCTATTCTTGAGGATTCACCCAAATCAATAGATGAAGCATCATCAACACTTATAGACAAGAGCAAGAGTTGAATCCATGGCTTGGGCATGGAAAGAGAAAACCTCTAATGTCAAAGCTTCCTAATCAGGAAAAAAATGCAAACTGGAGCCTACAACTTTTCTAGCTCACAAATTGCAAGTTAGCTGAATTGCAAAAAACCCCATTTAGGTTTTCATGACAATATAGTTTCCAAAATTCATTGAAAAATGAAACTCGTATGTGACAGAAGGAGAAAAATAACAAGAAAATCCTACAACTTCAAGCAATAGAGATGAAAAAATTGAAATTCACAATAAAATACCTCTCATATTCACAGTGGTAGCATGAATAGAAAACCCAAAAAATATAAGATATCAATAAATCATACCTCCAACTAGAAAACTTGAAAACATAACGAATACTAGCATTTCTTCCATGATAGTGTGAAAAAGACCAAATTTTCTAGTGGTGGCCGCAAGAACCTAGCCAAACCCTATTCTCTTCACCAAAAAACTTAACTGTGCAAATGAGAGAGTGAAAAGCATTTTAGGGTTGTTCTTGTCGTATCATGCCCTATTTCATTTTTTATTTTTTTTTGGAGTTTTCATGGGTTTATATGGGATTTTTATCCCTTTAATGGTTTTTGTTTTATATAAAATAGAGAGAGGGGGGAGGTTTTTATGTTTTGCCTTAGGGGTTTTAGTTTAGTTTTCTTCCTTTCTTTTTTGCATAATTATTTCATTGTAAAGAAAATATATTTAAATGATGAAATTATGAATCGTTTAATATATTTTCTATTTTAATGCAAAAAATGTGACTTTTTAATTCCATGTATTATAGTCTTTAAGGGAGGAATCATTTTGGAATCATGTGGAGGGGATATAGGACCGATGGGTCAGATTTGTCTTTGCTAAGTCAGTTTGGGGGTCTTAATGACCAGTTAGAGAATTTTTTGGGCACTTGAAGATGAGTCATAGGTTTCATAATGATTTAGTGGAGTCTTATGAGTAATAAGACTTCATTTTTAAAAGTTTCTAAGTCCTCATTTTTGGGCTATCTTTTTGCATTCGACCCAAGTGCTAGGATTGTATTTAGTGAGTTTTTTCAACTCATTTTGGGAGTTCTAATTATGCAAAGAAGTTTTTGTGACTATTTGGAGTCCTTAACTTTTATTTGTAGAAGTTTGTAGTTCATTCTAGGAAGGTTAATACAGGTGACAGTAGTTGAGTTATGTTATTTGTGTCAATTTTGGAACCTTCTTTCTTTTTGCATTTTTGTGTGTAATGTCAGAATGATTTGATAAAGCAATTAGTGAACTATTATTGTTCCTTATTATTTTGTCTCATTCGAGCACCTAGTTGTAGAGGAGTAAGTCTATTTGCAGGGTGTAATTTGTGTTTTTAAAGGTGAAATTGGTAAGAGAGAGGCATCTATATTCCTCCTTTTGCAAAATTCATTCTTTAAACCTTATTACAAATTACTTATGCAAATCTTTATAGAAAAGAAGTATTTTTGTTTGTGCTTCAAGTAGCTGAACAATCTTTCTTTGTTAGTTGTATCCAAAATTTTCATATTATTTTTTGTGTATCACCCATCTCTTAGTTTAAATTATAGGTTTTTAAGATTTATTTTTAGTAATTTCTACCCTTTTCTCACAAGTTTAGATTAGGTTCATGGAAGTTTCATTGAATGTTTAATAGGAGCCGGCCTAGAAACTGAAGGTTTCACTTCAATCACTTGTCCCAACAAGAAGTGTTATGCCAGAGTTACTAAAGTATTTTAGTTCAGTACTGGGTGCAAATTTTGGTACTTAACAAGTCTCTCATAGACTTTCTGGTTTATAATGCTCTCTAGGTCCTTCAATTTTAGATTATTTGATACAATATATCTCATAGTAGATATATCTATTTGATCTTTCTCAAAATTATTGTTCAAATCATAAAATTTGTTCATTTGAACAAAATTACCTTCATTTTCAATAGCTATATTGATCTTTTCTATCTTCGGCTTCCAAGGTTGCCGAGCTTTGCATGCTGCTTGCTTAGATGGAGTCACCTTTTCTACTTTTTTAGTTTCTTGTTCCTCATCTTCTTCATCACTAGAGTCGATTGCCAACAATGTTTTCTATCTCTTTCCTAGTCCTATGGCTAGCTATTTGACTCTCTTTATCTTTATGGACATTGCTTCCACTAATCTTTAAAACTTTCTCTTTGGTTCACTAGGCTAAACATTAGACACTGCTACATACAAAATTCTCTATTCTAAAGATGTCTCAGCAACTGATACTGAAAAAGGTTGTATGTTCAGTATACCTTGCTTCATTTTCTATCTTATAGCCTTAGATTCACTCTCTATCATTTCAGCCTCTAATAGTTCCTATGTGCTAAATCTATATTCAACTTTGTCTCTATCTGAATTTAGTAACAAATCAATATAACCAAGTACAACATCATCATTCAATTCATAGCTCAAAGGATCTAGAAATGTCTCCCGAGGTTCCACTGCTTGAATATATGTGTGATATGTATCAACTAGAATACACATGTCTTCTTTGAATCTATCCATGATTGTTGGTGCAATTATAAATCTTTGTTTCATTTCATCCTAAAATTTTCTCATTATTAGATTTCCACTATCCAATATTTGTTCTACAGGTTGCCTTCTGCATACCTCTATAATTTTCTCCATTGCACATCTGACACTACTCATTATATCTGTGACTGACAAGTAAGGAAATCTCTTAAGTACATGAAAGAATATGTGATTGATTAATAATTAGAATCTAAACACACCATTATTTATTCTCTTAATCTTTTCTAGGTTCTCTAGTCTAGTTGCATTCTTAGTATTTCACTAAGATTCAATTGCTCTTGTTAGTGTAAATAATTATTATCTACACTTTACTTTAAGTTTACTTAGGATAAATGCACTATTTTATTATTTATTAGGTTAGACACGTAGGATTTTTCATACTCATATGAGTTGTCTTGTTGACAACATATGAGTAAGCAACTCTAATTTAGCACATGGTGTCTACAACACTGAAGTTTACATAATCAACTGAGTTTTCATATTGGCAACATAGTTGTTCACTCTTAATTAAGCACATGGTGTCTACAACATAATTTTATGTGACACACATTTGTAGGCTTATACTCTCATCATCACACTAACTCCTGTGCTTAATGGAGGATAATCCACTCTTAGTGGACATGTGCTTAGTTGTGAGGCTTATCATATTGCTAAATCCTAGACATTCTAAAAGTATTCTAGAGGCATTTATATTCAGCCACTCCTAGTGTACTTGTACATCAATACATCAATTGAATATCATATTGTTATTCTGATCATACTTTATTGGTCTATTTTGTGCTAGTTGTTGAGCTTCTTGGTCTTGGGCGATTTTTCCCTAAGGAAAATTCTTCATTTTATCATAGCTATACCAAATTCTCACATGGTATCAGAGCCATAGGATCATCATTTCATAGCCATTGGAGACCATTCTTGCTTCACCTATTTGAGGAGCTTGATTCAAATCTGGAGTATCATATTCATTGGGAGTGTTTAGGGCCAAAGCAAACCTCACCATTATGTCCAGAGGATTGATTCGGTGCATTTTGACTATAAATTTGCCTACCCTAGGCCATAGTCAAATCTAAGGAATTTTTTTTGTAGACTGGCACCCAAAGGCTTGATTTGTGGAATATAGTATGATCACTTTAGATCTCTGAATTTAATTTTTAGATCTGCATATTTTATTATTTCAGTCTCTGCAATTTCTCTACATTATTTTTTTAGATCTGCGTATTTTGTTCAATTTTTTTTGGCCATCAGGCTTATAGAGGAGAGATTTTTACAGGACAAGATTGGAGCTTGCTAGTGCAAATTAGATATTGATATCATATTCAGAAGGTCAAAAAACCCTCAAATCAACTTTTGTTTCATCAAAATCAAACATCTGAGGTGAAATCTAGAGTCATCTAATTTTTGGAGGTGCGACTGTGGTGATTCAGGAAAATAACAATAGAGGTGATTTTCAAATAGCGATATCTCCCTCATACGAACTCCTTTTTTCAAGCATTTTTTTTTTGGGGTAGAATTTCATGATCTACACATTGGTGAAGGATGTTTGATATCTCTATTCCTGAATTTTTCTACAAATTGCAAATCCCAAATTTTGCAACTTAAAGGCTTAGTTTGGGCTCATCTAGACACATATTCAGGTTCCATTTTTTTTTGAAAATGAATAATTATTTGTCTAGTTTCTAGATCTGCAATTAGATTGTAGGCTCATGTGGATAGAAATACCACTTTTAGAAATAGGTCCTTTTTTGCGTTGTAATGCTTTGATCAAGCTTCAAAATTGTTGTACATCTAAGCTATAGTATTTAGTACCACATTTTAACTACAAGAGGATGTTGTATACAACAAAATTAGAAGACCACTAAGGCCAAAATTGGCACGTGGCTATTGTAATCACACTAAGTATAAAGTGCGAAATCATACATTAGGTTGGGTTTCTTTGATTTTTTTTTCATTTTGGGGGGTGCATACATTCATTGATTTCATGGAGTTTTGTTTCACATATCAGTTTGGTGTTAGACCAAGGTTGACAAAGAGGAACTATCACAAATGGAGTGCCTTGATAATTGATCATCTTAGAAGAGAGCATAAGGAAGTATTTCCTTATCTATGTTCCAAAGAACTACCCTCTTCCACTAATATTCCACCTATTAAAATAATTTTAGATGTCATTTTTTTCAGTCTCAATGATGATGTTTTAGCTATCATTGGAAATACAATTGATCCTTATGACATTTGGATGTGACTTTGGAAAGCATATGGAGATCCAATAGTTCCTCCATTTCTAGAGGACATTCTACCTCCAGTCACTCCAGTTATGGTACCTTCAAATCCAGATGATATCTTACCTCCTAATGCTCTTGTTGCTTCTACTAATCTAGTTCTAGCCATAGATGCTCCTGATTCAGTGCAACATGTTGGAATTTACAAGTGGGAAGTTTTACTTTTGAGAGGGGGGGATGACAACCACAAAGTATCACAGAAAGCCTCCAAAATGATAAGGTAAAACTAGGGTGGGGATGACACCCACAAAGTATCATTACAACAATATGTAACTATTCAAGGTTACAAAGTTTGACCACTTCCAATGATCTGTCCTGTGAAAGGCCAATCCTATTAAAGACTTTACACCCTATTAAAAGTGACCTAGTTAAAGGATTTACAAACATTCACTTGGAATGTTACCTTGTTAAAGGATTTAGAACCTTGTTTAAAGGCTTACAACATGGCTATTAAACCAACCTATCATCATAAGATTTTCATTCCTAATACAGTTGCTAGAGAGTATTAGAAAGTCTTGACTTGATGACTTAAAATCTTCAATTGTTGATTCTAGATCCTTGTTCTACTTTATTTGTTCCAATGCTTGCTTGATATGCCTCTCTTCAAAACTATGATACTCTATTCTTGATCAATTGAATTATATAATGCTATTCTATTCTTTCGAAGTCTTTACACCCCTTTGCACTTTGCTATAATTCACCCATACACTTCTCACATTCACTCACATAATGGGGTTTCATCCTCCTTTTAAAGGCTTTGAAGACTTAGGGTTAGGTATGAATCTACGATCCATATTCACTCTTTATTTCTCACTCAATTCATTCACTTTTCTATTGGTTGCATGCCTTCTCCATTTTTCTTATTGGTTGCATGCTGATTGCATAGGTAATGCAAAAGATTTGATCTTATCTTCAAGATCCTTTGAGATTCATCCTAAGTCGGCTCAAAAATAGTTTACATCTAAGTTTGTGAAGGCACAAACTCATATGTTGATTCTATATTACTCAACACTTACTACTTGCTGATGCTCGGTATCTCCTTATATCTCATCAAAATTCAAATTTTTTTATCTCTCCTCTTTTCATTCTTATTGCTTATTATATCAAAAATGAATTTCTCCCCCTTACATGAACATCTCCCCCTTTTTGACACTTGTGTCAAAGGGTCTAAGAATGAATAGAATATTTAGCCAAAAACATTTTATTTACGTCCAATATCATCTTTAGAGAAGCATCCAGTTGTCAAAGGAAATTCCTAGTGATTTGTGTTGGATGACTGTCTCTGCTGCAAGATGTACTAGGCCTTCTAAGGTAGAAAGATTAGGATCTTTCTTTAAAACATTTTCTACATAGGCCACTTCCTTATGTAGTACTTCTAGTGTGGGGTAATAGCAGATTGAATTTGTATAAATTTGGCCTTAACATTGGCCTCTTCTGCTATCAATATAGCTAACTCCTTCTGAGTGTGAAGTGTTGTTGCAAAATTCTTCTCACTTTGAGCTAGATATTTGGGTAGCTATGTGCTAGAAATCTTAAGACTCCTCTCCAAGCTCAATATTCTTTGGCTAGTTTCTTGTGTGAAATATGACGAGTCACACAATTTGGAGTACAATGAGAATATGTTCTCAAGTACTATTTTTACCTTTTCTATCTTCTTGGCTAGTTCAACATTGAGATAGTGCTATCTCACTAGATATTTTCTCATTAACTTTCATTTGAAACTTTTTTTGAGACCATTCTAATAATTTGACATTAGTATCAAGGTATTTGTTTTGTACTTGGTCCACTATGTTGGAAAATTTCTCCATGATGGGCATTGTTTCATCAGGTAATGGCAAGCTGAATGCATCAAGAAATATGTCTTTGATTTCCACCAATGCTTGCTTCTGTCTATACTCAATTCTGAGTATCTCTTGCTTCTTTCTTCTCTCTATTGCCTCTTGCACTTCATTTATCTATGCTAGGTTCATTCTCTTGGAGTCATAACTTGGTATGACTATTTCCTCATCAAGTGTAGGGTCTCCATAGTCAAGTACCCTTGCTACCTTGGTGGAGCTCGAGCCTGGTGCTGAAATTAGTAGTGGTACTGCATCAGTGCTTGACTATTTGGTAGGAGTCCCCATAGTAGCCAAGTTTACCAGTGTCTATATTGCTTCTTGCTCTCTTTCCTTGGGGGTTTCCTCCTCTTCCTTGTCTTCTTCTCTACTACCTTGATCAATGATAATGATTTGAGGAGGTGCACCTTGACTTTGTGGTTTAGGAATATCTTGTCACTTTGGTAGCTCCTTCGTAGTTGATGTTGCTATTGCTGTGGGATCAACCTTAGTAATCGTGTCTTGTGCTGCTTGCTCTATGGGTTGATCATTTGTAGCTATGGGAGGTTGTGAAGGTGGTTCTTGTGTGTTCACCTTCTCCTTTTTTATTTCAGCTACAACTTTTTGCAACTCTTCCACACTCACCAAGACAAGATTTGTGCATAGTTGTGATTGCAATGTGGTTTGGTGAAGGATATTTTTGAGATCCTTTGTAGTAAATGGATTGATATTCTAACCTAAGGTGTTAGGAACATCCTTAAAAATTACAATTTCTATAGATGCTATATGTGGAGGACTTGGTGGTGGCAATTGGGTGTCTTGGACACTCTGTTCTTGCTCCTCCTCCTTAGCTATTGCCTCTTCACCTTTCTGTGTCTTCTCCACTATTTCCTCTTCTTTTTCTTTCTCCCCTTCTTCCTCTTTTTCATTCTCCTCTTCTTCCTCATCATTTCTTTCCTCAAAGGGATCTTCTTGCCCTTCCTTGATAGCAGTCAATCCATAAATTAATTTCCACAGTTGTGTGGACTTTTGCACAACATCTTCAATTTGATTTTGTAAAATTCTAAAGGCTCTATATTTAGGTGCAAATTTGCTTCCATGTTTCTTGTTAGCCTTGCTAATTTGACCTTTAGTTAGGTTAGGCATTACATGAGCCAATGTTGAATCCCTTATTTCCTTTTCCATTTTTAGGCAGTAATGCCATTTATTTTCTACAATGGAGCTTAGCTCCTTAGGCATTGAATTGTCTAGTTCAAGTGGGATAGTCTTGAACTTAGCCATCATAATGTAGATGGACTCTTCCACTATGTTCTATTTTTCTCTTGATAGTTTATTAAAATCAATGGTCTTTAAACCAATTAGATCTACATTATCTCTAATGTTATTAAAAACATTTTCCAATTTAGACTTGGTAGAATGTCTTACCAATCTGTATTGATCATTATCAGACTCTGTCTTTTCTTTGTCTGACTCTGGAGGTGCAACATATTTTCTTCTTTTCCTTTGTTCTATAGGCCCTCCTTGCTCTGTGGCTTTTTTCTTCCCCTATTCCATAGCCACTTGTGTTGTTTACCTTGTGTCTACCCTTATAGTTGGCTTGGCTGGGCTTGGCTTTGTTGCTTTGTTCTTTCCCTTTGGTTGTGCAACTAGCTATTTTTGTGCCTTTCTTTTCTTTGGTTTAGCCTTGGGTGCTTCTTTCTCAACACCTTCCTCTTCTTCTACATCCTCACCCATGCCTTGGGTCAAAGCAAGTGTTTCCTATCCTTGTTCTTCTTCATCATCTTGAGCTTCTTCTTATTCTTTTGCAGTGCCCTAACCAAATTTGGCCTTTAACTTCTTAACCAATTTGTCCTTCTTTTTTAGTGTGGAGGTAGTCTTCAATTCCATGTAAACTTTTGATCTAACCACATTGAATGTCCCAAAATGTGGTGCACTTTTGTCTACTTCCTCATCTAATAGTGCAGTTATAGTTGTCGATGCCTCATCTATACTTATTTTATAGCCAAGAGGTCTTAACCATCTAACTCTTGGTGTGGCTACTTGTATATAAGTGTAATTGATATCTACAAGAAAGCATCATCATTTACATGGTATTATACCAATGAAAGTAGTATTCCTAGCTTTTGCTTCATGGTCTTCTTGAAGTCTTTAAAATAGCTAGTCATTAGGGTCTTAAAATTATCTCACATTTTTTTCTATATATTCATTTACTTGAGCTATTACAGACCTATTTTTTTTCCAATCAACTTTACCAAAAGATGGAAACTCATTCTATACATAGAAGAATATGCAAATCAAAATTGCACCAAACTTGTATTGTGCTCACTTTGTTCTCCTTATTGCTACTAAATTCTCATTAATTTGTTGGAATTGTAGTTTTGCAAGATCATAAGTATGATCCTTTTTCACCAATTTGTAACCCACATCCACTGCAATGCAAGGTACATTGTTAAGTCTACTAGATTGGTGGACTTTGTCTGCAATGACTCTAACAAAAAAGTCAACAAGAGGGTATTGAATGGTGTCAATTATCATCCCTCTCTTTTTCCACTTAGCACTAGTGTTCTTCTCAATTACTTCCTTAGATTCACTCCTAAGGGTCTTTGATTGATCTCGAGTTGGGTACCCTGTCACTGTATGAAAAAATTCTCTTTGTGATTTTTACTAGACCATCCTCCAACCATAAAATTCCATCATGTATCCTTCTAAGCACTAGCTTGATCCATTCACTTTTGAAAACTGTGGGGAATTCTAGGGCACACATCAAACCCTTCTTCTCAACAATTTGATATTCCTCCTTTAGCACTCCATTTTCACACAATTTCTCATATGCTTCCCTCATCTCCATGTCTCCAATAGCTCTAATCTTATAGTTATAACACTTTCTAACATCCTAGACCATAACTACTTTAGGGGGTATGATGGATAGGGCTCCCGTTGGGTCATTTTTATATGCCACTTCAGGGATTGGCTAGAAATAAGGTTTTTTTACTTCATTAGATACTAGCTAAACCTCAAATGGCTCTTTCTGCTATGTTTTCCTAGAGCTAGAAGCCATTTGTGTGATCTAGGGTTTAAATGCAAAGAAAATGTGAAACTACGTAGCTCAGCACAAATGTAAATACCTCAAATTTGACGAAATCATGCTGAATCACTGTTGAAATCTAGTTAAACACTAGATTCTCTAATTTTTAGTCATTATTCACTCTTTTTTGTCTTTTCTCTTTGATCATGATGAAGAAAAATGATTCAATACACGATAATATACCCTATTTTCATTACATTTAATGCTTAGTGCATTTACAACTGTCCACTCAACTTCTTAAGCATTCTTGTATTACTTGGCTTCCATTGTCTTTTCAACACTTGGCATTTGTAGAAGTATCCTTCACTCAGCTTCAATTGAAATTTTTCTTCACTCAACTTCCACTACCAACTCGACTGCAACTAGTCATTCAGCTTCTATTGTCTTTGGCAATCAACTCGACATGTATTGAGATTTTACTCAGCATTTGAGTGCAACTTAGAAATACTGATGAAATCTTGAAGTTTTAACTTTGCATCTTTATTCATGTTGATCTCTTCTTTTTAGTACTTGCTTATAGGAACTAATGTATGATAAAGCTTTATTTATTAGTCCCTCATGCCTTCTCTTTTCTTAGTTTGATGAAGTGTAATCACTTGACCTTTTAGGTGAAGTGATCCCTTCATTTGATGGGCTACTCCCATTTTTCTTCTTCCATGTCTTATTCATTTCTCCTTTGATGTGTTCAACATCCACCTTCTCTTTTCCTTTGCTGATCTCTCATTTAGGTGCCTTTGACCTTGTTGGAAAATTCCTACTCATATGACTAGTCTTCAAACAACTAAAGCATGTGGTTTGATTGAGGCATCTGTTGTAGTTTCCTCTGAAATGTGTTCTTATGCAATTTTTAGGAATGTGTTCATATTCCTGATAGTAATCAAATCTATACCTAATGTTGTAGTCCCAATTCTAGTGATGTCCATGGTTATTTCCCCTTGTTGGTTGATTAGGTGTCCACATAGGCTTTGATCTGCACTCAAAAGCTCTATGTCCATACTTCTTGCAACTGTAGTAGTAACCTTCAAATCTTGGTGTTCTGATAGTCCTAGTCCTACAGTTATGTGTTTGATGTCCTTGCTTTTTGCACTTATGATAGTAACCCACATTCTTAGGTTTTTCATGCTGATGGGAATTCTTGCTCCTGCATACATTAGAGGTATGTCCCTTTTTACCATAGAAATGACAAGTAGGTTTAGTATTCTTACCTTTGTTACTCCTTTCTTTTGTGGTCTTGGATGACTCTCCTTGTTAAGTGCTGATGTATCCTAGTCTCGAAGTATCATTACTAGCCCTTGGTGATTTTAGTAGCTGCTCATAGTATTTGATGGCCTCATTAAGTTTTTTGAAGCTTTTTGCAATTTCTTTCTCTCTTTTCAGGTCATTTTGTAGTTGTTCATTTTGCATCTTTAGTGTAGAGATCTCAATGTCCTTAATATTTAGTTCATGATGTGCATTCATCATCTAGCTTAGGGTGTCTAGCTACATGTTTAAAATTCTTGCAAGCTTTATTGATTTTTCTTCTAGTCTATTGGCAAGGTTTCTCTTGTCTTCTTCTAACATAGCCTTATGTTCAATGACTCTTTTCTTTTGTTTAGTCACTTCACAAAGCATCATGGCTTGTGATTCTTGTTCAATCTTAAGTGTTCTAATTTCTTTTCCTTGGGCTCTATTCTTCTCCATTAGGTCTATTATTTCTGCATCAAACTCTTTGGAATCTCCATTTGAAAACAATTTTGTGGTGTCAATCTCCTTGTATTGTGTATCATTTTCAGCTAAGGCAATCTCTCTTCTTCTCTTTAAGGATTTTCTCAGTTCCTCCCTGGCTTCTTCCAAAGTGTGTAGTGTTGGAATATTAAAATGGGAAGAGTACTTCTAAGAAGGGGGGGGGGGGGGGGTGAATTAGAAGTACCACACTTTTACCTTTTTAAATCCTTTAAAACAAATAATTGAAAGTAAACTGCATGCATGTAAATGTATTAAATAAACATAAAGTAAACACATACATCAACACATGACACTAGAAATTTGGTAACCTAGAAACCTTCCAAGAATAAGGAGGTAAGACTAGGTGGGGATGATACCCACAAAATCGCTGCAGCAATAATGTTTGAACACTTCTAATGGTCTGCCCTGTTAAAGGCTTTACACTGTGTCAATAGTGACCTGGTTAAAGGATTTACAAACACTTTACATGAAGTGTCACCCTATTAAAGGATTTAGTCACCACTTCAAAGGATCTACAAAGTAGCTATTAAGCTAACCTATCATCATAGGATTTTCACTATCTAATACAATTGCTAGAGAGTATTAGAAATCTTTGACCTGATTGCTTACAATCTTCAATTACTAATTTCAAGCACTAGTTCTACTCATTATAATGTCATCCTTTCTTGATCTGATATCTATTCATAGCCCTTGTTCTATTCTGATCAACTGAATATGTAGTTGCTGCTCAATTCACTAAGTCTTTGATACCCCTGCTACTTACCTTATTATGCAATTTTGCTATCTGCTTAGCAACTTCCTTAACTTCTATTTAGCAACTCAAAATTGTGGGGTCCAAGCCTTCTTATAATGACTTTTTAGACTTAGGGTTAGGTATGGATCAACAATCCATATTGAATCTTTAATTCCTGCTCATTCCTTGCACTTTTCCCATTGGTTGCATGGCTTTTCCTTTTTTCTTATGGGCTGCATGTTGATTGCATAGGAATTATAAAAGATTCATTCTTATCCTAATTATCCTTATTATCCTTCTATGTCAGCTCAAAAATGATTTACATATGAGTTTGTGAAGGCACAAACTCATATGTTGATTTTGTGTTACTTGACACATACTAGATTACTAGTGCTCGATACATGTTTGATCCTGGTTTGCTCGAAACCTATTACATTCTATCTTGCTCGACACATGCATAGTTCTAGCTCACTCAACACATGCATTTTTTTGACTTTCTTAGCATCAACTGTGACTGAACACCTATATATCACCTAACACTTGTATAATGCTCAACACATATATAGTGCTCGACACTTGAAGTCACTCAACACCTGTTGGAATTATATCTTGACATACATAGTGTACTCGGCTTCAATGTAGAAAGTAGTTAAGTATGTTGACACTCAGTTGTCAAAACCAATCTGAGACCAACAATATCTCTCTTTGACATGAGTGTCAAAAACACTTAACTAGACATTATTAATCTAACCTTATGAGTACACTAAACATTTTGTTTTGCATATATACAAAATTAAAAAAATTGTTCAAAATTTTGTAAGGATCAAAATATCTTATATCTCCCCCTGAGCTGATTGTGCCTTGTCTATTCTTATAAAATTTTGTAAGAATCAAAATACCTTATAACTCCCCCTGAGCTAATTGTACATTATCTATTCTTATAACCAAAATTATGTGCTGAATATACCTGATACTCTTTGCCTTTGCCTTATTTTTGTAATCTATACCTATGCTTTGTATTCTTGTATTCTATATCAGAGTTATCTTCCATTCAATTCCCAAAATTTTGTATCTCCCCTTTTTGACTATCTACAATCTTTCCCCTTTATTTTCCAAAAGAATGAATGAAAGAATGTAATCAAAATGTTTAGTGTTCTCCCCCTTAGTTATATCTTCCTTATTATTTCTCCCCCTAAACATTATATCTATCTCCCTTATTGTTATTTCTCCCCCTTTTTGACACTTATGTCAAAGGGTTCTAAGGAGTAATACCATATTTAGCCAAAAATGTATAGTTTACCTCCATTATCATTTTTAGAGCTGCATCCCAATTTTCCAAAGCAATGTCTAGTGACTTATGCTAGATGGCAGTCTCTGTAGCAAGATGTACAAGTCCATCAAGTGTAGAAAGATTAAGATCTTTCTTTAAGATAGTTTTAGCATAAACTTGTTCTTTGTGGAGGACCTCCAAATGTGGGGTAATGGAGGACTGAATCTGCATTAATTTGGCCTTTATATTTGCCTCTTCACTTGTAAGTAAACCTAACTCTCTTTGAGTGTGAATTGATTGGGAAAAATTCTTCTCACTTTGAGCTAGATCCTTTGGTAATTACATGCTAGAAATCTTCAAATTTCTCTCCAAGCTCATTATCCTTTGGCCTATCTCTTGTGTGAAATTGGAAAAATTACACAAATTTTTGTACAATGAGAAAATGTTCTCAAGTATAGTTTGACCTTTCCAATTTTCTTGGCCAATTCAACTTGTTGGAGTGCTATGCCACTAGATATTTTCTCATTTACCTTTCCTTGAAACTTCCTTTTAGACCACTCCATAAGTTTGAAATTTGTATCCTAGTCTTCACTTGTCACTTGGTCAACTATTTCTAATAATTGCTCTATTATGGACTTTGACTCATCTGGTGACTGAAGCTGAAGGCATCCATAAAGATGTCCTTAATCTCATGTAGTGCTTGCTTATGTTTATACTCTT
Source organism: Cupressus sempervirens (assembly GCA_028749045.1). Taxonomy (NCBI): domain Eukaryota; kingdom Viridiplantae; phylum Streptophyta; class Pinopsida; order Cupressales; family Cupressaceae; genus Cupressus; species Cupressus sempervirens. Next base: position 787,368,858 of record CM053790.1, read on the forward strand.
TTCTAAGTATTTCCTATCTTCTCCTTCTATTTAATGCATCTTGCATCTCTATAATCTGCTCCATTGTTATAGTCTTTGAGTCATAAGTAGGTATGACTATGTCTTCATCTAACTTAGGGTCTCCATAGTGAAGTACCCTGGTCACCCTGGTTGAGCTTGAGCCTGGTGTTGATATTTGTAAAGTAATGGCTTCAATGCTCAGCTTCTGAAGGGTTTTTGTAGGAGTGCCTATTTTTGGTAACTCTACCAATGTTTGTATTATGGCCTAGTCCTCTTCCTTTAATGTATCCTCCTTCTCATCAGACTTCCCTTCTTTTGCATTTAGCTACTGAATGGTGTCACTTGCTAGTATTGCAATTATTGGAGATGGTGGTGGAAGCATTAAAATTTGAGTGCTAGTAGTGTAGACACCTAAATTTGATTACACCACTTTGGTAATCCTATTTAGTTATCTCTAAAGGCATCATTAATTAAATTCCTATTTAATTAATCCTTTGCCATCCCCTAGCTGATTAATTTAATTAATCATCTATAGTCCTAATTGATAAATCAAATAACTTATCATTTATCAATTAAATCCTATTCTTCTATCTAAATCCAAAATCCCCATTTATTAAATAAATCTATTTGATAAATAAAACCCTCAAATCTAATAACCCTTAACTTATCCCTAAACCCCCTTTTTAGCCTAATCCATACATCCACCCATACTAACCAAGCTTAGCCACTAACTGACCCACCCTCATGAATGCCATCCACTTGCAAATCTCTAACATCCCTAATCTAATCCTAAACCCAAGCCTAATCCACCCCCTAATGTTGTCACATTCCCTAAGCAAGCTTAAGACTTTCCTAAGCCAAGGAAAGTCAACAATCTCAACTCCCTCCAAAATATCTCAACCACCAAGCCTTAAATGCTCTTACAAAAGCCATAAAGACTCTTACAAGCTCTTACAAGCCATAATGAAGGGTCTTTATGAAGATATTATCCCTTGAGCCTCTTTTGTTGACTCATCCATCCCCTTTCCTCCATCCACTCATTCTGTGACATGTGTCACTCTCTGATTGGTGCTAAACAAGCACAATCCATGTGCTCCCCTTTGAGTGCATCCTAGCCCTCCTTAAGCTTTCATCTTTCCTTCCATCTTAGCCCTCCATCCCTCAATCCCTTAGCCTATAAATTGGATCCCCTCCCAAGCCTTTTCATCACAATCTTGAAGCTAAAGTTATAATGCTAGTTTGAGAAACCAAAGCCCTTCACCATACCCTTATGATGCCAAATTGAGAGCTCACAAAGCTACCAATTTGCCATTTTCCATCTCCATTAAAGATAGTTTTTGAGAACCTTGAGCATACATCCCAATCCTTAGAATCATCTACCAATCAAGTGACCATTCTCATTGGGAGAGTCATTCCATGGCTCAGATTCTCATTTGAGGGTTTTCACTTTGTCTCTCATATATGTTATGGTTTTTATGCTAGTTAATGCTTTTGTTTTTGAATAGAGTAGTATTACTTGCTAACATATTTCTCACATACATTTTGTCACGCCCGGTGGGACCCCCCTATGGGTCATTTAATCATCAATTTCTACCTATATGTTGTTTTTTTCTAACAATCTAATGTTTCTTGTTGTTTGAGTGTGTTTTAGGGTGTTTTTCTTATTTTTGCAGGTTAAAGAATGCACTTAGGAAGAAGAAATACCCTCTAAAAATCCAAAAATAGAAAAAAATTTAAATTTTTTTGGAAAAAAGCCACATTTTCTAGCTTTTTTCACGTAGTGTCATCTCCGCAGTTTGGCGTCTGTGCCTGCAAACTATCGTCTCCGCCAGCTACTTTGTCGTCTATGCAACTCAAACTAACGTCTTTGCAATTTGACATCTTTGCCTGGTTTTCTACTATCGATGCTGCCACTAGATTATCATTTGCGCATTCTCAACTATCGTCTCCGCAGATCAGCGTCTCTGCCAGCTACTCTGTCGTCTCCAAAACTTGAACTGTCATCTCCGCCGCCCCCAACCGCAATCATCATCTCTGCAAATCAGCGTCTCCACTTGTCTTCTATTTTCTGTGCCACAAAACTTAATCTGTCATCTTTGCCTCTTTCTCTGTCGTCTTTGCAAATTAGCGTCTTCGCAGATCAACATCTCCGCAGTTTGGCATCTGCACCTGATGAACTGTCGTCTTTTCCTGTCTTTGTTGCACTTCTATTTTAAAATCTTTATTTCTGCACTTTGTAGTCTTAAAAAAAAAAAAAAAAAAGTATAAATCAAAATTTGACTTTTAGTGGTTTTGTAGGATTCAGACCATTCTAAGCATTTTTACGCATAGGAAAAACAACAAAAAAAAGTTAATTTTTTTTTTCCATAGTTAAGCTTTCCTTTTGGAAGATTTTGGGTGACTAATCAATTTTCTTTCTTTGTCTTATTGCAAGTTAGAGCAACAAACTTAATCATGTTTTTTAGGTTATTCATGGAATGAACTTGAATGGTTAAAAACATTTTCCATTGAATGAATGTTGCTCAAAACACACTCTTGAATGCCATGGATTAAAATCAAAATTTCTTTGAATGCATTATTAAAACAACAAATCCAATCTTGACTGCCAATGATCAATTAACCATTGCAATATCTCACACTTTCAATTTGGGATTAAAACACTCTAACACAATCTTGAATGCCTAACAATCAATGAACATTGCATGGTTTAGATGCATCTCAATGATGCTCGCTTTTCTTACGCTGATGAATTCTCGATTTCCATTATGTTGACGACGCTGTCAAGTTGGAATGAACATTGTATGCCATAATTACGAGTGTCTTCAATCATAGCTTACAAAATCTAAATCATCAATTGGAAAAGAACTCTGCTTTTTAGCCCAAGGTCATCTGAATCTTCTCTCCCCTTGTCACCTTTGCAGGCCATCTTGGGTGCATAAGACAAGGATCCAAAACCTTGTTTTTAGTTTTAAGAGGCCTACTTGGGGATTTCATCACCCCTTGGGACGACCTCAACTCCAGCGTTTTGACAGAGTATAAAGATCGGGAGGTGAATCCAAAGACACCTCTCTTGGAATCAAGATTTTGTCAATTGGGCTAAGCCTCAAGGAACTTTACACCCTTGAGAAGTGAAAGACGAGAAGTGGGTTACCGCTCCTCTCGACTGTGTGACATCTTTTTGGTTTCATCTACAGATATGGGCCTCACGTGCCTTGCGTATATCGAGGACTCCCTAGCTAAATCAAATTTCATCCTTGTAGAAAGCTTCCTAGGATGTTGGTGTGTTTGACGTGCTTGCTCCAAAATTTTGTCTGCTTGTTTGTTCATAGCTTTTGAATGAGCATTTTCCAACTTTGGCCAAAATCCCAAAAAAGAAAAAATCTCCCAGCTCAAGGCATACTTAGCGTATCACTGCCTCATCAGAAAATCATCCAAGCTCCCTCACCGTAACCAAATCTATCTAGTTCTTTGCCTTAGAATCATCCAAAATCCAAAGTCCATCCAAATCATCCCCCCCAACTAGCTAGCAACCTAATCCAAAATCACACCCAAGCCTTTAAAGAGTTGTTGTCACTCTGCTAGAATTTTCTATCCAATCAATCCGACCAATCCACCAACCTCACCAAGGTTATCCCTTTGACAGAGCTTTGTCTAGGGTAATCTAGCTTTGTCACTTATTATCCCTCATCACCTTGAGCTAAAGGTTGGGATCCACAAGTGGTCAATCTCGTGTCATGCCCATAGGATCATTAATCTATCCTTAAGTTGACACAATCTCCACCAATCCAACGCATAGGAAAGAAAAACTCTCACTTTTTGACAACATACCCTTGAAAGTCTTCCATCCACAAGAAAGCCAAAAATCTCCAGCCAATCCTCCTTAGGTCTGTCATACAGCTTTGACTCTCCCTAGGAAATCCTTCATCAGCCAATCCAAAATCTGAGCTTAATCAAAATCCGACCATGAGCTTTCGTGTTCATCCATATGCAAGACCCCATCCCCACCAAACTCATCGTCAAAGCATGAAGTACCAATCCTATCATGATGTGTTCGATCGTATTCTCCTTGCTCCGGCCACCTCCTATTCCAATGATGATGAAAATCTTGTTGACTATGAAGGGTATCTTGAGAGCCTTAGAAACAGTCCACCAACCATCCCCCAAAATCCAAGAGTTATTCCAAACTATCTAGTCATGCCATCTGATATGCCAGCTTCTCCTCCATCAGCCAATCAACCGAGCTTCCAATCTCCCACCTCCATCACACTAGCTATTCCCGTCAATTCACCTCCACCTCTGACACACAAGTCTCCAAGGAATCTCCCAGAGAAAATACAAGAAAAGCAGCCTCTAGTAGTCGGTAAGCCATGTCATCTAATCCAACCATGTGAAGTAGTCAGTAATGAAGCTTCCCCATCTATAATATCACCTCCATCTCCCATAGCTATCATCCCCATACCATCCATCAAATTGCTTAAAATCCTTCCACTTCTCGCAAGCACCAAAATCCCACCACCTATCAAATCCCTCCAAATCCTATCCACCTCACCTCCAAGCATTTCCCAAATCTCCCATAATGACCCTTATGCATCCATCTTCTACTCACCCATCTCCACTACCGAATCTCCCATCTATCCATCCGCTGCCTTTGAAGAATCCATCCCTTCACCTCCTATCACACTATCCACTCCAATCCAATCCTATCAAGATCTTGCCCAAAAGCATGTTGACATCCCTCAAAGCATAAATGAAGATATCATTGTACCATGTCTTCCATCCATAGTGCAGTCACTATCCCCTCCATCTCCAAAACCTCAAGCCATACCTCCTCTATTGAAGGATATCTTTTCATCCCATCAGCTAAATCAAGATCCTATCCTACCATCTCCTTCGCTCCATGCTTCCATCTTACCACCTATCCAAGCTATTCCACCATCTATAATCTACCCTCTTAGTTCACTTACATTCATCCATGGTGGCCTCCTCTTAGCAGAAGAATTAAGAACAATATCTCCCTATTGTAGTACATATGATAAAACACTTCCACCATTTTTTGCAAGCAAAAAGTATCCTCATCTAGTTCAAATGCTCAATCGATGGCATTATCAAGGTCAAGGTTTAGGACCACAAGAGCAAGGAATCATAAAGCCTATTATTGCACAAAAGAATCCAGGATTTCATGGTCTTGGATATGTATCCAAAGGCTCACCATCTAAAGGTGTTGGTACACCACACCCCCAAACCAAGCCTATCTCTAAGCCCACCATGCCAGCCTCCCATCACTCCTTCAAGAAATCTTATGTCATCCCCCCTCCACCATCTTTGCAACCCAAAACAACCTACCATATCCCCCCTTCATCCGCTAAATCCATTTTGGGTCCCTATGTCCCAAAATCTACCATCCTCCATCCTCCTATCAGCCATCATAAAAATCCTATTCCCTCCATTCCTACGCAAGTTCAAAAAAGGCACATATTAGGGCACATCATCCATCATCATCCCCCTACACGCTCTCCCATATCCTCTCCATCTCACAAAGCTTCTCCTAACCATCTTCCCAAAGCTTACCACAACAATGTAAATGCCAACTTCAAAATGCATAAAGCTAAAAATCCACATCCTAGGCAATCATATGTCTATTCTAAAAGACATACTCCAAAAAGGAAAAATCCAATCAAAGAATGCAAAACAATGCAAAAGCCTATGAAAAGAAAATCCAAAACCATGTGGATCCCAAAGAAAAAAGTTGAAACCCAATGCATAATGGCATCCACCATTACTAATCCCCCATCTAGTGACTCGTGTCCCCCATCTCCTAACTCCATCTTGGGTGCCTATATCCCCAAACACGCTTCCACAAATCCTCCATCAAACTCGCATCTACCATCTATCCCCCATATGTTCTTTTCACACCTGTCCCAACATGTGCCAATTTTGATCCTGCAAGCATCCCCATCTCATGCTCCTTTCCAACCTTTTCATCCCTCCATCTCCTACCATCAATCCCATCTAATCCAATCTATTGCATAAATCACACATCTGGTGTACCAACAACTAGCAACAAAATTGAACATTCCAACAGCCAGTGAAAAATCTCAAAAAAGCCAAAAATAGCTGAAGAAAGCAAAAATCATTCCAGCTAAGTCCAAAGTCAAAAAAAAAAAAATAATAATAAAGAAAAATAAAACGTCCACTAGTGAAAACTTGGCAATTCAAGTGCCTTGGACAAGTACCATGATGAAAACTTGGAAAACAAACATCATGCGTAATCCAACCATCCCCAGCTTAGCCTATCACCCTCATGCTTTTGGTCATCTCTTGACATCCAACTCCATCTTCCAATCTATCCACCTATCCTCTAGCTCCATCTTCCAATCTATTCACCTATCCTCCAACTCCATCTTCCAATCTATCCACCTATCCTCCACCCTCCATCTTCCATCTCACACCATCCACTTATCTCTTGCAGCTTCAACCAACCATCCCAGCTATCATCCATCTCCCTAGCCCCTTCAACTTTTTCCATCCTAGCTTCAATCCTATCCCATCCATCATAATACCTCCTTCCACATGTTATCTTCTGATTGGGGGCACTATATTCCATGGAGATCTTGTCTTGTCCATCCTCCCTTGTCATTAGTATCTAGCTCTAGGCTATCCTCATGCAAACCCAATGTCATCTCTTTATATCCATCATAATCCTAGCTATCTACCATCCTATCCAGCCATCTCATCCTACTCCTCTAGCTATCCTTGGTCACAAAATTTCTCATCATCATTGGATGCATCCTGCCAAATCCATATCTTTCACTATCACCCCACCCTTAGCTTTTGCATCTTGCACAACATCGAACCATCTCACTATCCTATCATCCTGAGCTTTTTCCTGCTTGTAACTATCTTGGTCAGCTTTAGCTTGTAAATATCTTGGTTCGTCAGCTTTTACATCCTCTTTAGCTTAGTACCGTTGTATCTATCTAGCTTTCATGTTAGTTCCTCCTTGATCAACATCTTGCACACATCGCACAACCCTTGGTTAACTATTCCAATGCATCCTTTAGCTAGCTCTCCTATCACCAAAGTGTTATCCTTCTTAGTTCAGTTTGCCAGATGCATCACTCATCTCGATCCACTAGCTTAGGTGCTCTCCGATAGATCCTTGTAGGATATAGCTTTCCTCATGTCTAATCTTGGTTCGTTAGTACCTCGTCCTACCCATCTTGTTGGTAAATGGTTCTCTTTTGGATTTTCACTTTCTTTTGATTTGGAATCTTCCCTTTTGGGTCTTGAAATATCTTTTCCAAAAAATCTCCTTGTTCCCTCCTCAAGGTTGCCATGATCTTCCATATCATGGTATGCTGCGAATGGGGCAATAAGAGTGTAAGGTCTTGATCATGTCTTTTGCTCATTTTCTTTTCTGCTTGTGGGTTACCTAGTGTCATTTCCACGCTGCTTCCTCTGGGATTCATGTGTGATACTGGGGCAATCCTTGCGTGTTTGTTTTGAGTCAGTTTGTCAGTCCTCTAGACAGTTGATGAAAAGGCCTTGATGTTCTTGGTAACCTTAGCAATTAACCAATAGTCCTATAGCAAATCTAGTGCTCAACTACATGGTGATACTTCTCTTTGAAGTATCCCCCCACTCAAAAAGCTTCAATGGAATCCCTCCATTTCCATTATCCCCCATCCATCTCCAGCATCTGTCTCTCCTACCACAGCTTGTGCAACTGTATCTCTTTGAATCAATCATCACTCTTAGCTTTAGGGATCCACAATCCTAGTCTTAGGGATCCACCAAGCCTCATCTTTCGAGATCCACAATCCTAGTCCTAGGGATCTTCGAAACCCATCTTTCGCCAATATGACTCTTTGAAATCCTGTTGCATCAGCTTTTGCCATCCCCTCATCCATCTCCCTATCCTAGATTCCCTTTTATAGTGTTCTACTCCTTCATCCTCCCCCCAATCTCGAAAGTCTTAAGCTTGCTTCCTCTTGTGCATTTGATAGCCCTTTATCATTCTTCCGTAGTGAGAGTTTGAACTAATTTAGCCCCTTCTCTTAAGCCAATCTGCGTCTGCTTGCTCATCTCGAATTCTTCTACTTTTCAAGAAGCCGTCGAGCCTCATTTCTCTCTTCGCCACCTTCTTGAGGGGACATCATCTAAGTCTAGTCTCTCCTCTTCTTATCTGAGACTGGGGCAACCTTGTTGCTAAAACATCTTCCTCGTGTCATCTTCATTCGAACTTCTTTGAAATAGTGTTGTCTCAACACTATGTCAAAGAGGGGCAAAATGTAGACACCTAAATTTGATTACACCACTTTGGTAATCCTATTTAGTTATCTCTAAAGGCATCATTGATTAAATTCCTATTTAATTAATCCTTTGCCATCCCCTAGCTGATTAATTTAATTAATCATCTATAGTCCTAATTGATAAATAAAATAACTTATCATTTATCAATTAAATCCTATTCTTCTATCTAAATCCAAAATCCCCATTTATTAAATAAATCTATTTGATAAATAAAACCCTCAAATCTAATAACCCTTAACTTATCCCTAAACCCCCTTTTTAGCCTAATCCATCCATCCACCCATACTAACCAAGCTTAGCCACTAACTCACCCACCCTCATGAATGCCATCCACTTGCAAATCTCTAACATCCCTAATATAATCCTAAACCCAAGCCTAATCCACCCCCTAATGTTGTCACATTCCCTAAGAAAGCTTAAGACTTTCCTAAGCCAAGGAAAGTCAACAATCTCAACTCCCTCCAAAATATCTCAACCACCAAGCCTTCAATGCTCTTACAAAAGCCATAAAGACTCTTACAAGCTCTTACAAGCCATAATGAAGGGTTTTTATGAAGATATTATCCCTTGAGCCTCTTTTGTTGACTCATCCATCCCCTTTCTTCCATCCACTCACTCTGTGACATGTGTCACTCCTTGATTGGTGCTAAACAAGCACAATCCATGTGCTCCCCTTTGAGTGCATCCTATCCCTCCTTAAGCTTTCATCTTTCCTTCCATCTTAGCCCTCCATCCCTCAAGCCCTTAGCCTATAAATTGGATCCCCTCCCAAGCCTTTTCATCACAATCTTGAAGCTAAAGTTATAATGCTAGTTTGAGAAACCAAAGCCCTTCACCATACCCTTATGATGCCAAATTGAGAGCTCACAAAGCTACCAATTTGCCATTTTCCATCTCCATTGAAGCTAGTTTTTGAGAACCTTGAGCCTTGGGTTAACTCCTTATCTTCTCCTAAGCCTTGGGTTAACTCCATAGGATCTTTCCCTTGCTCTTCTTCTTCCTCTTCAGCACCTACTTCTCCTTCAATTTCTGCACCAAATTTCTTCTTTATTTTCTTCACTAGTTTGTCTTTCTTCTTGATTATAGATTCTATCTTCAATTTTGTTTCAACTTTAGATTTCACAACATCATATGTGCCAAAATGAGGAGCCTCCTTATCAATCTCTTTTGCAAGCAATGTCGTGATTACTGCTGAGGCTTCATTAATATCCAATTCATGACATAATGGTCTAAGCCATCTTACCCTTGGAATTGCTACTTGAATGTAGGTATAGTCTATGTCAACCAAAAATCATATATCATTGATATATTTTTCCACTAAGGAAATTGATATTCTAACCCTTTTCTTCATGGGTTTCTTAAAATCTTCAAAATAACTTGTCATTTGAGCTTCAAAATTGTCACCCATCTGATCAATGTATTCATTAATTTGAGCAATTGCAATTTTATTTGGATTTCAGTTCACCTTTCCTATAGAAGGAAACTCTTCCATGACATAGAAAAATATGCAGACAAGGAGTGAACCAAACTTGCATTGAGCACCTTTTGACTTTCTTATCGCTCCTAGGTTCTCATTTATCTGCTAAAGCATCAATTCTGCTAGATCATATGTATGATCTTTCTTCACAAGCTTATAAGCTACATCAAAAACAATGCAAGGTACACTGTTCAATTTGATAGATTGATAGAATTTGTGAGAAATCACTCTCATTGCAATGTCTAGAAGGGGAACTATTACAATATCAATGGTCATACCTATCTTGTTCCACTTAGCCCCTGTATTCCTTTCAATAACTTCTTTGGAATCATTGCGTAGGGTTTTAGGCCAATCGAGGGTTGGGAAACTTGTAACCCTATGTACTATCCTCTTGGTAATCTTAACTAGTCTTGTTTCCAACCACAAACAACCATTGTGAACTCTTCTCAAGACAATTTGTATCCATTCTATTTTGAAACTTGTGGGATAAACTAGGGCATGGATCAAACCCTTCTGCTCAACTATCTGAAAATCATCCTTTAGAATTCTGTTCTCACATAGTTTATCATAGGCTTGGAATATCTCAAGATCACCTACTACTCTTATTTTTTAGTAGTACCACTTTCTTACATCCGATACCATGACAACTTTTGGTGGAATTATGGATAACACGCTAATAGGATCGTTCTTGTAGGTGACTTCAGGGATTGGCCAAAACTTAGGTTGTTTGACCTCATTACTGACTAGCTAGACTTCACAACTTTTCTTTCCCTTGGGATTCTTAGAACTAAAAGCCATTATACAAAACTAGGGTTTTAATATATTAAAAACTTCAATACTGCATAGCTCGACACTTGATAAATACCTTAGATTGACAAAATTTATGCTGAATCACTGCTGAAATCAATGCAAATGGCTTCAAGGTTGCTCTTTGATAACTTCTACACTCTTCTCATATTTTATCTATATTTGAATGGCATAAAAGTGATTAAAATTCAACCTTATACCTTTCAAAACCTAGCATTAAATGTTTAGTGCATACATCTATAAACTCAACACTTGAAGGTTTCAACATGACTCAGCTTCCATTGGATTTCATTCACTTGGCTTCCACTAGATCTCCACTTCACTTGGCTTCCATTAACATTTCTCAACTCAACATCAACTATCAACTTGGTCACTATTAGTAGCTCAACATGCACTGGAGCTTTACTCGACATCTAAGGGCAACTTGACAGTTTCTACAAAAACTTCAAATTTGTTATTGGCATCTTTTCTCATGCTGATTTCTTCTTTTCAGTTCTTCTTTGTCTTGGGACTGATGTATGATATAACTTTGTATATCAATCCCTTACACCTATCCTTGCTTAGTTAGATGAGATGTGATCACTTGACCTATTAGGTGAAGTGATCCCTTCATTTGATGTGTTGCACTCATCTTTCTTCTTCCAAGTCTTATTCATTTGTCCTCTGATGTGTTCAACATCTTTCTTCTCTTTTACTTTGTTGACTTCTAACTTGGGTGCCTTCGACTTTGTTGGGAAATTTATGCTGATATGACCAGTCTTCAAGCAATTGAAACATGTGGTTTGACTTAAACATCTACTATAGTTCCCTCTAAAATGTGTCCTTGTGCAATTTTTAGGGATGTGTCCATATTCCTGATAGTAGTGACATCTATACATAGTGTTGTAGTCCCAATTGTAGTGATGACTATGGTTATTTCCCTTTGTAGGCTAATTGGGTGTCCACATAGGCTTTGATCTGCACTCAAAAGCTCTACCATACTTCTTGCAGTTATAGAAGTGACCATCGAATCTTGGTGTTCTGATAGTCCTAGTCCTACATTCATGTGTTTGATGTCCTTGCTTCTTACACTTATGAAAGCAACTTGTATTCTTAGGCTTATCATGATAATGGCCATTCTTGCTCTTGCATACATTAGAGGCATGTCCCTTTTTACCACAAAAATTACAAGTGGGTTTAGTATTCTTACCTTTGTTACTCCTTTCCTCTGTAGTCTTGGATGATTCTCCTTGTTTAGTGCTGGTGTAACCAAGTCCTAAAGCATCATTACTGACCCTTGGTGATTTTAGTAGCTGCTCAAAGTACTTGATAGCCTGAATGGGTTTGTTGAAGCTTTGTGCTATCTCCTTCTCTATCCTTAATTCATTAAGTAATTTTTCATTTTGCATTCTCAAGGTGGAGATCTCAATGTCCTTCATGTTTAGCTCATGATGAGCATTCATCATCTGGCTTAAGGTGTCAAGCTGCATGTTTGAGATTCTTTCAAACTCAATTGTATTTTCCTCTAGTCTATAGGTAAGATTTCTCTTGTCATCTTCTATCATAGCCTTATCTTCAATGGCTCTCTTCTTCTATTTAGTTACTTCACAAAGCATTATGGCTTGTGATTCTTGTTCAAACTTGAGTATTCTGATTTCTTCTGCTTGAGCTCTGTTCTTCTCCATCAATTCTGCTATTTTTGCATCAAATTCCTTGGAATATCCATTGGAAAACACTTGTGTGGTATCAATATCCTTTTAGTGTATGTCATTTTCAATTATGGCTATATCCTTCCTTCTTTTCAAGGACTTTCTCAATTCTTCTTTGGCTTCTTCCAATTTGTGTAGAGCAAGATGCACATCAATCACTTGATTCTCTATGATCTTTCCAAGTTTGAAGACTTCCATCTTCAGATCTTTTCTCTAAGCTATTAGGCTTCTCCTTGTGAGAACCTTACTCTAATACCAATTTTTGAAATATTCAAATGGGAAGAGTACTTCTGAAGGGGGGGGGGGGGGGTGAATTAGAAGTACCACACTTTACACTTTTACCTTTTTAAATCTTAAAAATAAATAAATTTGAAAGTAAACTATATGCATGTAAAAATATTAAATAAACATAAAGTAAACACATGCATCAACACATCATTCCATAATTTTAGTAACCTATAAACCCTCCAATAATAAGAAGGTAAAACTGGGGTGGGGATGATACCCAAAAAATCATTGCAGCAATAATGTTTGACCACTTCTGATGATCTGCCCTATTAAAGGCTTCACACTGTGTCAATAGTGACTTGGTTAAAGGATTTACAAACACTTTACATGAAGTGTCACCCTGTTAAAGAATTTAGTTACCTTTTCAAAAGATCTACAAAATAGCTGTTAAGCTAACATATCATCATAAGATTTTCACTATCTAAAACAATTGCTAGAGAGTATTAGAAATCTTTGACCTTATTGCTTACAATCTTTAATTACTAATTTCAATCACTGGTTCTGCTCATTCTGATGTGATCCTTTCTTGATCTGATATCTATTCATAGCCCTTGTTCTGTTATGATCAATTGAATATGTAGTTACTGCTCAATTCATTAAGTCTTTGATACCCTTGCTACTTGCCTTGTTCTGCAATTTTGCAACTTGCTTAGCAACTTCCTTAACTTCTATTTAACAACTCAAAATCTAGGGTCGAAGCCTTCTTATAAAGACTTTGTAGACTTAGGGTTAGGTATGGATCAATGATCCATATTGAATCTTTAATTCTCGCTCATTCCTTGCACTTTTCCCATTGGTTGCATGGCTTTTTTTTTTTTTTTTTCTTATTGGCTGAATGCTAATTGCATAGGAATTATAAAAAAATCATTCTTATCCTTATTATCCTTTGAAATCCTTCTATGTTAGCTCAAAAATGGTTTACATCTGAGTTTGTGAAGGCACAAACTCATATGCTAATTCTATGTTACTTGGCACAGATTAGATTATTGGTGCTCATCACATGTTTGATCCTGGTTTGCTTAGCACCTATTACATTCTATCTTGCTCAACACATGCATAGTTTTGGCTCACTTAGCACATGAATCATTTTGAATTGCTTGACATCAATTGTGACTTGGCACCTATATATCACTCAACACTTGTATAATGCTCGGCACATATATAATGCTTGACACTTGAAGTCACTCGACACCTATTGGAATTCTAGCTTAGCATACATAGTGTACTCGACTTCAATGTAGAAAGTGGTTAAGTGTGTTGACACTTAGTTGTCAAAACCAATCTAAGACCAACATGTAGAGCAAGTTGTATATAAATTTCCTAGTTCTCTATGATCTTCCCAAGTTTATAGACTTCCATATCTAGATCTTTTCTCCAAGATGTAAGGCTCCTTCTTGTGAGAACTTGGCTCTAATACCAATTGTTGGAATTTACAAGTGGAAAGTTTTACTTCTAAGAGGGGCGGGGGCGGGGGGAGCGGGGGGGGGGGGGGGTGGGGGGGGGGGGGGGTGAATTAGAAGTAACTAATTTTAACCTTTTAAAATATTTTTAGCTAAAATCATTCACATGCATCTAATTCATCTAATGAACATGAAAGTAAAGACATGCATGAAAATAGACTACACAAGATTTTGGTAACCTAGAAACCCTCCAAAATGAGAAGGTAAAACTGGGGTGGGTATGACACCCACAAAGTATCACTACAACAATATGTAACTATTCAAGGTTAAAAAGTTTGATAACTTCCAATGGTTTTCCCTATGAAAGGTCTATCCTATTAAAGGCTTTACAACCTATTAACAGTGACCTAGTTGAAGGATTTACAAACATTCACTTGGAATGTTACCTTGTTAAAGGATTTAGAACCTTGTTTAAAGGATTACAATATTGCTATTAAACCAACCTATCATCATAGAATTTTCATTCCTAATACAATTACTAGAGAGTATTAGAAAATCTTGACCTGATGACTTGCAATCTTCAATTGCTGATTCTAGATCCTCATTCTGCTCTATCTGTTCTGATCCTTGCTTGATATGTCCCTCTTCAAAATTCTGATACTCTGTTCTTGATCAACTAAATTTTGCAATATCATTATGTTCTTTCTAAGTCTTTACACCCCTATACACTTTGCTATAATTCACCCATACACTTCTCACATTCACTCGCATAATGGGGTTTCATCATCCTTTTAAAGGCTTTGAAGACTTAAGGTTAGGTATGAATCTATGATCCATATTTACTCTTCATTTCCCACTCAATTCATTCACTTTTCTATTGGTTGCATGCTAATTTCATAGGTAATGCAAAAGATTCAATCTTATCTTCAAGATCCTTCAAGATTAATCCCAAGTTGGCTCAAAAATGGTTTACATCTAAGTTTGTGAAGGCACAAACTCATATGCTAATTCTATTTTACTCGACACTTACTACTTGCTAATGCTCAACACATATAGGAATTCTATCTCACTCAACTCCAATAGTAATTCTATTTCACTCAGCATCTATACTTTGCTTGGTACCTATAGTGATTCAACATCACTTATCACTTGGCACTTGAACTTCACTCGACACCTAAAGTTTACTTGGCCCCTATTGAATCTCTGGCTTGGCACACACTATAACTCAACATCTATATTATACTCAACATCAACTAAGAATTGGTTAAGTGTGTCAACAGTCAATTGTCAAAACCAATCTGAGACCAACAAAACAGGCATTACCATGTCTTCCTATTTCAGCTTCATGGGATGACTTCCTTCTAGACATTGCAGGGCTATTTGTGGAGTCTCATGTTGAAGATGTGGGAGACATCATTGATGACATCAATCTTGTCTTTGTTGAGGAGACTTCTTCACTTGTTGCTAGGGCACGCTCTGACCCTCAACCACTTGAGCTTTCTTTCAAGATTGACTTGATTGTGGATACTTCTTTATAGTAGATGGAGAAGGACTCTTTCTCTTGTGAGGAGTCATATCAATCTTCGGAGATTACCTTCCAGTTTCCTCAAACATCATATTTTCTAAGGATTCTTCCTACTAGTTGGGGAGAATTCTCTACTACACCTATGGCATCATTTCTTCCTACAAGGAGGACTATCATTCAGCTTTCATGGTGCAACTTCTTCAGTCATCAAGGAGCTTCTAGCATGGGTGTGCCTACATCATTGAGGGGAGGCTACATTTCTTGTCTTCCTCCATCTTCCTATCAGGATGTTTCATCATCTTTGGAAGGTGATTTAGTTTCATACATGGACATGTTATCTTGTTTGCCACCTTGTTTTGGGTATCCACTAGATTGGCTTGTGGCATCTATATTCATTAAGGACTTGTCAACATATGAGAAGAGTTTAGAGGAAGCATCCAAAATGTACTACATATTGATCCCTCTTCCATATTCCTATCTAAAGTGGGAAGCACACTTGCACCTATACTTGGTGTTTCTTCTTCCTAAAGGGAGAAATGTTGTTGTAGGCATTGGATTTTCTTTTGTCTTCAAGCACTCATCATTACAAGATCCTTCACTAAGGGGGGGATTTCATGGAGGGATTCTCTATTGTCTATGCATGATGTATGTCATAATGGGGGGGGGGGGGGGGGTGGTGGTCTTGATTACTCCATCCATACATGCATCTTTCTTTATTGTACTTATCTCTCTTTTTTGGGAGAGGGTTTTTCCAATGAGGTTTTCCCTCTTTGTCTGTTTTCAGGGAGAATGTATTGCATTGCATTACATAGAATTGTATGTACAACATTGCATTTGTACTTGGGTACCTAACATGGCCTAGTAGCTAGGACCCATTTTTCATTTCATCATAGCTTTTGTGAGTTTAAGTGCATTCCTCTAAGTTGCACTTAAAGGGGGGTGTAGTGTAAATAATTATTATTTACACTTTACTTAAGTTTACTTAGAATAAATGCATTATTTTATTATTTCTTAGGTTAGACACCTAGGATTTTATGTACTCATATGAGTTGTCTTGTTGACAACATAGGAGTAAGCAACTCTAATTTAGCACATGGTGTCTACAACACTAGAGTTTGCATAATAAATTGAGTTGTCATATTGACAACACATTTGTTTGCACTCTTAATTAAGAACATGGTGTCTACAACATAATTTTACATGACACACATTTGTAGGTGATTCGAGGGATATTTTCACCAAAAATTGAAGTATCTCAAAAACTCCAACAATTAGCATTAGTTTAAAGTCCTCAAAATTCTACACCTAGCACAACTCAAATGGGTAGAAAAGGAGTTTGTATGCTCGAGATATAGCTAGTCAAAGTTGGGTCAAACCTTGGGCTAGAGGTTGTCAAAAAGGAAAAATTTCAAACAATCCAAAATTGGTTGAAGTTAGCACCAAATCGGAGGTCTTGTCGAGAGCTTTTTGACGACATTCATTTTGTCAAAATTGGACTCCGTACGCAAAAGATATGCCTGGTCAAAGTTAGTTGACTAAAAAGATTGATGATGTGGCCTATCTATATAGGTGATGTGGCAAACTATGGAGGTGATATGTGTCACTAACATGGCATTACTTGGCAAAATTTTGAGGTGCCACACATCTGGCGAAGAAGCCACATGGCACCTTCAGGTTGGATGCAAGTTGATATGGAAGTCTAATCACCATTCACGAGGTGGGTTCCATGACAACACCGTTGGAGGGAATTGAACCCTAGACCACCAGTTAGTAAAACAAAGCCATTGGCCATTAAGAAACCATATATCACAATGTGCTATTTAAGCTTTAACTACCACTAATTCAGGTTAAAAGGATGGCATGGTGGTTGGAACCCCCGACCTGCTTTCTTCTAAAAAGCTTTATTGCCATCGCATCACATGAGTGGCTTTAACTATTATTGGCATGGGTTTTATTTAAAGTTAAAACAAAGTCGATTCCCCCTTGCCTAAATAAGGGCATTTGTTAAAAACTAATCCTCAAAAAGATATGAGGACAAATTTCTAAAATAGGACTAAGCCTTATTTTGAAGAGAGAACTGTTATAAGGCCTAAAAATGTAAAAATTTGTTTTGCCCTATTATTATTCATTTTTTTTTATAAAAGAAGGGTTAGGGGCCATTTTGAACACATGGAAATTAAGGGATAAATTATGCAGATGATGAGAGAGAGTTTGTGTATCTGGAGACTTAGTGTTTTTTCTTGCACATAAAGGAATTTTTGTTGCATGTGCTTGAAGAGAATTGTCACAGATCACTTGTATTGATTTATTGGAGTTAATCAGATTGGTCCCTCTATTAGAGCTAGACCCAGAGACGTAGTCCTAACTAGATGAACTCTGAAATCAAATGTGTTGTCTCTCTATCTCTCTTTCTGTCATTTCATTCTATATTTTCTTATCTCCAATTACATTAATTTTCTTATTTAAGCTTTAAAATTAACTTTATGTAATTGGTTAACATTCTCTGTAATAGTCCTAGATCCTAGAAATTAGATCAAATTTGGTATTAGAGCTTTTGTTGGACTAGTATTGTAGATTTGAATGTTAACAAGATCTAGGTTGAATCAAGGTGAAGGTGATCTTGAAGAATATAATCCTAAGATCAGAAAATGAAGAGCTAATCCACTATTCTAGATGGAAGATAAAGGTGGTGGACAAGGTTTAGAAGATTCAAATATCCAGAAGACTCTCTAGAATTCGTAGTCAATGGTAGAAGTCTTGTTATGGGAAAGAGAAGAGAAGATGTGAAGGTGTGCAACTAGTGATGGCAAAGGGAAAAAGAAAAGCACTGATCATGATCCTGATCGAGAGCCTCCATCTCATCCCTCTTCTCCATCTTCTCCCTCTTCTCCTTCTTCTCCCTCTTCCACATATTCTGAGATAAATTATGCAGATGATGAGAGAGAGTTTGTGTATCTGGAGACTTAGTGATTTTTCTTGCACATAAAGGAATTTTTGTTGCATGTGCTTGAAGGGAATTGTCACAGATTACTTGTATTGATTTATTGGAGTTAATCGAATCGGTCCCCCTATTAGAGCTGGACCTGGAGACATATTCCTAACCAGATGAACTCTGAAATCAAATGTGTTGTCTCTCTATCTCTCTTTCTATCATTTCATTATGTATTTTCTTATCTACAATTACATTAATTTTCTTATTTAAACTTTAAAATTAACTTTATGTAATTGGTTAAAATTCTCTATAATAGTCCTAGATCCTAGAAATCAGATCAACTTTGGTATCAGAGCTTTTGTTGGACTAGTATTGCAGATTTGAATGTTAACAAGATCTAGGTTGAATCAAGGTGAAGGTGATCTTGAAGAATATAATCCTAAGATCAGAAAATGAAGAGCTAATCCACCATTCTAGATGGAAGATAAAGCTGGTGGACAAGGTTTAGAAGATTGAAATATCCAGAAGACTCCAAAATTTGCAGTCAATGGTAGAAGTGTTGTTATGGGAAAGAGAAGAGAAGATGCGAAGGCGTGCAACTCGTGATGGCAAAGGGAAAAAGAAAGGCACTAATTGCGATCTTGATCGAGAGCCTCCATCTCCTCCCTCTTCTCCCTCTTCTACACTTTCTGAGTCTTCTAATATTTTTAAGGGTGGACATAAGCCTTAAATTATGTTGGATGTAAAGTTTGACTTGCCAAAATATTGTGGGGAGTTAAATATCAAGAAATTAGATGACTAGATTTAGCAAGTAAAAGTCTACTATAGAGTTTAAAACCTTGTAGATGATGTTGATAGAATTTAGTTAGAAACTCTTCGATTAGGCAGTGTAGCTCTAACTTGGTGGGAGAGTAGGACTTAGCATGAAACTTCACAACATGGTAAGTTCAATATGTCTTGGTTAGAATTTGTTAGTGCTTTAAAGAAGCAATTCTATCCCCTAGGCCATATGCAACAATTAATGATGAGCTGGCAACATTTTAGGCAAGGGAAAGGTCAAAATATCTAGGAGTATACCCATGAGTTTCATAAAAGGGCTATTTCATTAAATGTCCCATTGTATACCCAGGATACTTTACTCAAGTATATAGGTGGTCTTCATTCTTACCTAAGGAACTCTATTCTCATCCTAAATCCTTGTAATTTGGATGAAGTATGTGTCTAGGAAACACATTTAGAGTCAAGAGGTAAGGGTAATTTCATTGATAAGTCTGATAAAAAGCCATCTAAGTCTAAGGAAAAGTCCAAAGGCAAAGGAAAGGGTAAAAAGCTAGCTATAGTAAAGCAAAAGGGTGAGAAACCCACATGCTCACATTGCAAGAAAGAAGGGCACGATGATTCTAAGTGTTGGAAGCTACATCCTGAAAAGAGGCCAAAGCGATTTGGTGGAAATAAAGGAAAACAAAAGACTACTATTGTAATACAATAGGATCTTGGATCTAATTCTAGAGATGAAACATAGATCGTTGCCACCAAGATCCAAGGTAATGGAAAAGGTATTTCTCTTTCATCAGCTACCAGTTCTTCTAGCCTAAGTGCGAGTATGAGTAAAGATTCTTCTCTTAAGAATGATAAGAAAAGGAATGAATTATTTCACATTCGATTTGTCATCAAGCAAAATAAGGTTGATACATTATTTGATATAGGTTCTTAAGTTAATTTGATATCTAAGGAAATTGTGAAGAAGCTTAATTTGACCACAACACCTTAATCAAAGCCATATCCTCTTGGGTGGGTTTGCAATGATGTGCAATTACAAGTAACCAAGCAATCTAAGTTAAGATTTGCTATCACTACAAACTTTGTAGATGAGCTAGAAGCTGATGTAGTCCCTCTAGATATTTGTGGTCTTGTACTTGGGAGCCCCTATTTATATGACCGATAGGCTATCTTCTATAGGGGGGAAAATAAGTATCATCTGTTTAAAGATAAAATTGAATACATTGTACGGGCACATAAAATAAAGACTAATTTGGCCCTTGTTAATGCTAGTCAAATGAAAAGGTTAGTCAACTATAGTAAGAATTTTGTGTTGATGATTGCAAAAGCTAAAGAAGATGAAACATTTGAGGCATTTAAGGGATGTGATCCAAAACATAAAGATGAAATGGTCAAAGTTGTTTCCACCTATAATGACTTGTTTTAGGAACCGAAGGGATTGCCTCCTAAAAGAAAGATACATCATGAAATTCAGTTGTAGCCAGAAGCACCACTTCTTAATATCGACATGTACCATTTATCAGTCTTGCAGAATGAAGAAATCAAGAAGAAAGTTCAAGAGCTCATGGAGAAAGGAGTTATCCATCCTAGTACTTCTCCTTGTGGTTCTCCTATTGTGTTGGTTCTAAAGAAAGATGAGACTTGGTGAATGTGCACTGGATACAAGGCTTTGAACAAGATAATAGTAAAGAACAGGTTACCTCTTCCTAGAATTGATGATTTACTTGATTAGTTGATACATGCAATTTATTTCACTAAGATAGACTTACATAGTGGATATCATCAAATAAGAATTGTAGAAAGTGATATTTGGAAAATTGCTTTCAAGACAAAACAAGGACTTTATGAGTGGTTGGTTATGCCATTTGGGCTTTGTAATGCACCAGTTACATTCATGAGAGTCATGAATGATGTCTTTCATCCTTTTATTTATGATTTTATCATTGTCTATTTAGATGATATTCTTGTATTCAGTAAGTCTTGGGATAATCATGTAATTAATGTAAAGAAAGTACTTGATATTCTAAAAAAAGAAAAAACTCCATGTAAAGATGTCAAAATGCAAATTTGCAAAGACATCCTTAGTGTACTCAGGCTATGTTGTAGGAAATGGTCAATTGAAAGTAGACCCTACGAAGGTTAAATGTATTGTAAAATGGCCTAAGCCAAGTATAGTTACAAAAGTCAAGAGCTTCTTAGGTGTAGTCTAGTACTGGAGAAAGGTAATTGCAAACTTCTCTTATATTGCATCATTGTTGCACACATTAACTAGTACCATGAAAACTTTTCAGTGCCGAGGTCCACAACAGAAGGCTTTTGACACTCTAAAGGAAAAGTTGAACACTGCACCAGTTCTGGCTCTACTTGATTTACATCAACCATTTGAGATTGAGACAGATGCGAGTGGGTTTGCTACGGGAGCTGTACTCATGCAAGGAGGTAAACTAGTCTGCTACCACTCTGAAACTTTTTTAGTAGTATGTAACTATCCTACTTATGATAAGGAACTTTATGCTTTAGTTTAGAGTGTTAAAAAAAGGAAACTATAATCCACACTGATCACCAGCCGCTACAATATTTGCACTCACAATCTAAGTTGCAAAAAAGTAGGCACTTTAGGTGGATGTGTTTTCTACAACAATTTCATTTGGTAATTAAGTATAAGAAGGGTTCCCATAACAAAGTAGCATATATTCTGTCTAGGCCTCTTGTTAAGAATGCTTTGATAATCCTTCAGAATAGTTCTATGGTTCATGAAATTTTTCAGGAAAAATATGCTAATGATGAGAACTTTAAGGATATCTATGCAACTTTAATCTAGGGTAAACATGTAGAAGAGAAAGATTACTATGTGCAGGATAATTTTTTGTACCACTTGGGAAACCTATGCATTCCTAAAGATGAGAAGGCACATGTAATTCGTAAAGCACACACCTCTTTGATCGCAGGGCATTTCGGGGTTAGTAAGATATTAGCTCAATTGCAAAAATATTATTACTAGCCTCGTATGCAGGAATCTATCACCAAGTACATAAAAGGATGTATAATGTGTGCAACCAATAAACCAAGTAATAGGAAATTGGGTTTGTACACACCATTACCTGTACCATCCCATTCATGGGAAAGTGTGTCTATGGACTTTATGGGGGGTTTACCTATGTCTAGGAAGGGTCATGATTATTTGTATGTTGTAGTAATCAGTTCAAGAAAATGTGTAATTTAATGCCTTGTTAAAAGTAGGTCACTGCTGAACTGACAGCTCATTTGTACTTCCAAAATGTATGGGTTCATTTTGGGTTACCTACTTCTATTGTATTGGATCAAGATTCTCAATTCTTAGGGGAATTTTGGTCATCTTTGTGGGAACTCATGGACACCAAGTTGAAGAAGAGTACAAACTTCCATCCATAGACTAATTGATAGATAGAGGTAGTCAATAGGACAGTGGTTCATTTTCTTAGAGGTTACTATAACAAGCATCCTAAGTTGTGGGATGAAACTCTTCACTATGTGCAACATGCTTACAACCATGCAAAACACTCTTCTACAAAGAGATCTCCTTTTGAGACTTTCTTTGGTTACTTTCCAAAAACACCAATGAATTTTGGTTTTGGAAAGGACAACATTATTGATGGATGCCATGATTTAGAAAGGGCTTTGAAGTTCATCTAGAAGGTCCAAGAAATCCATTAGGTAGTAGAAGCACAAGTGGAGCAAAGCCAAGCAAAATACAAGACTCGCCATGATAAGAATTGCATTGACCATTAGTTCTAAGTTGGTGATAGAGTTTGGTTACATATCAATAAGGAAAGAATGGAAGGTGAAGGAAGGAAGCTCAAGCCTATTAGGTATGGTCCTTTTGAAATCTTAGAAAAGATTGGTACCAATGCCTTTTTCCTTAATCTTCCTCCATACATGAAAATTTACTTAGTTGTCAATGTTGAGAATTTGAAGTTGTAATAGCCTCCAATGATCTTGGATGGAGACATCAGTGTTCAGGTTTCTTCCGTTGATGATCTTTCACCAAAGTACATGACAAAATTACCAGAAGATATCATCCTTGACAAGAATGTTAGAACTTTATGAAGAGGATCAATTGAATACCTCCGAGCGGGATTGAAGGGGATGCATCCAAGCAAGGCAAGATGGATGGAGATTGGTAAAGTGAGGAAACTATACCCTCACCTACTTTCTGAGTAATCCAAACTTTTGGTGGTTCAAAAGCATTTTAGTGGGGAGGCTTTGGGGGATATTTTCACCAAAAATTGAAGTATCTTGAAAACTCCAATGATCAACATCAATTTAAAGTCCTCAAAATTCTTCACCCAAAGCAATTCCAACGGGTAGAAAAGGAGTTTGTATGCTCAAGATATGGCTAGTCAAAGTTGGGTCAAATGTTGGGCTAGAGGTCATCAAAAAGGCAAAATATTGAACTCTCCAAAATTGGTCAAAGTTGGCACCAAATTTGAGGTCTCGTCAAGAGCTTTTCGATGATGTTCATTTCATCAAAATTGGACTCCATACACAAAAGATATGCCCAGTCAAAGTTAGTTGACAAAAAAGATTGATGATGTGGCCTATCTATATAGGTGACATGGAAGACTATGGAGGTGACACATGTCACCAATGTGGCATTACTTGGAAAATTTTTGAGGTGCCACGCATATGGCGAGGAAGCCACGTGGCACCTTCAGGTTGGATGCAAGCCGATATGGAAGTCTAATCACCATTCACAAGGTGGGTTCCATGAAAACATCGGCGGCATTGAAGGGGCAAGTGGCTGGTGGTGGGGGAATCAAACCCCAGACCACCAGTTAGTAAAACAAAGCCGGTGGCCATTAAGACATCAAATGCCTTTAACAACCTATATCACAATGTGCTATTTAAGCTTTAACTGCCACTAGTTCAGGTTAAAAGGATGACACAATGGTTGGAACCTTGACCTACTTACTTCTAAAAAGGTTTATTGCCATTGCACCATGCGAGTGGCTTTAACTATTATTGGCACGGGTTTTATTTAAAGTTAAAACAAAGCCGATTCCCCCTTGCCTAAATAAGGGCATTTGTTAAAAACTAACCCTCAAAAGGGTATGAGGAAAAATTTATAAAATAGGACTAAGCCTTATTTCAAAGAGAATCGTTATAAGGCCTAAATATGTAAAATTTTGTTTTTTCCTATTAGTATACATTTTTTTGTATAAAAGAAGGGTTAGGGGCCATTTTGAAGGCATGGAAATTAAGGGAGAAATTATGTAGATGATGAGAGAGAGTTTGTGTATCTGGAGAATTAGTGATTTTTCTTGCACATAGAGGAATTTTCGTTTCATGTACTTGAAGGGAATTGTCATAGATCACTTGTATTTATTTATTGGAGTTAATTAGATCAGTCCCCCTATTGGAGCTGGACCTGCAAATGTAGTCCTAATTGAACGAACTTTGAAATCAAATGTGTTGTCTATCTATCTCTTTGTCATTTTATTCTGTATTTTCTTATCTACAATTATGTTAATTTTCTTATTTAAGATTTAAAATTAACTTTATGTAATTGGTTAACATTCTCTATAATAGTCCTAGATCCTAGAAATCAAATCAGTAGGCATATCCTCTCATCATCACACTAACTCTTGTGCTCCACTCTTGGTGAACATGTGCTTAGTTGTGAGGCTTATCATATTGCTAACTCCTAGACATTCTAGAAGCATTCTAGAGGCCTTTATATTCAGGCAATCCTAGTGTACTTGTAAATCAATATATCAATTGAATATCATATTGTTATTTTGATCATATTCTATTGGTCTATTTTGTGCTAGTTGTTGAGCTTCTTGGTCTTTGGTGATTTTTCCTTAAGGAAAATTCTTACAACTCTTTCTCTACACATATCTTATATGCTACATATATGAATCCTATTGAAAGTTCATCAATCTTTGAACTTGCACAAAATAAATAAGAAATAATTCTACTTAGAAATCTCACATCATCTTTCTTGATGATGCTGATCACCAAAGCCTTAGCATTGTACACTACTTTAGTATAGCTTTCAACTTTCTTCTTAACCATTTTCTCACCTACAAGTACACTACCTTGTTTGCTAAGACCATTTACCTCATGAATAAGGTTGGCATAAATGTCTACTACATTATCTTGCATCCATAGTTTTCCATCATGTATCCTACTTAGTATAGTATGTGTCCATTCATTTATGTCTAATTCATGGTAGAAATGATACTTACACAATTCTGTTTCCCTTAGATGTTCAAATTTGGGCTTCATAGTCATGTTGTGGTTGAACACTAGTTCCATATCTTTGTTCATATATTCACACTACCAATTGACTCAAATTTGCTATTTAAATAACTTCCTATGTCTTCAAGATAAACTATGTTGTTTGGAGTGATAGAAAATGCTAGGTTAGGGTTTCCTTCAGCAGGTTTTACATAATTTTTTAAAAACTTAGGTCTATCTTCATTCTCAACACTGTATACTACTGACATATGCATGATTCTATCAATTATGAACTTTTACTGAACTAATTTTCAAAAAATTGATAAAATATCTCTTTCTAAAACTAGGATTTTCTTTGAAACCACTCAAACAAGTCACTTTAGAATGCTTTTCACTTTGGATGTGTTTGTAATGAAGTGAAAATCAATTCTTTATTCCATTTATCCCATCAATTTGAACTTGCATTAATTGCATCCTTAGCAAATATGAAAAAGTTGTCAATTACATTCTGTACTCAAATAACTATTCAAAATAATCAATCTTCAGATGTTATCTGAGGTTTACTATAGCCTCCTTTCATCATGACAAACATTCTTAAGACTTTGCATCACAAAATTCTTTGCAAAAACATACTTTTCATATTTTGTTACATAATCAACCTTTACTGTAATTCTAGTAACTCTAAATTCCTTCATAACTGGTTCAGATGAGCTCCAAATTACAAGAGAGCTTAGGTATCATCTAAACATAACTAGATACACCTTTTGCCAACTTTTCTACCTATAATTCGGCTTCTGAATGAAGTTCTTAAATTTTGATGCTATGAACAAGCTTAATTCAACTTAATTGAATCAAACTCAACAACTAACTTCAATCTTCCTATCTCATCATCATCTAACTTTTCTTTTTAGATATCTACTCCTTTCACAAATGCTTCATTAAGTTCTTCTCAAAGTTCACTAATAATGTTTTTGTGTTCTACTTTGCTAGTTCCAGAGTTCCTTACATAGTTCCTTCTACCAGATCTGATGTTCCTTCTGTAGACACCTAAATCCTTTAGAAAATAAAGTATTTTTATTTTTTGAAAAAATTCCTGATGACATCATCATTAATTAATTAATTAATTAATTTTTATGCCATTAAATCCCTTTATCTTTATTAAAAATATTTAATTAAGGAATCCCTCCCAAAAATGTTTAAATCTTATTTAAACATTATTTCCTTATTTATTAATTATTTAATTAATAAATTGACCAAAAAACTCAAAATAAATAAAAAATTTATTTTTTGCCCAAAACTTGGCCAATTTCCTTAAGACCACTAACCTCTTCCAAAATCTTCTAATCCTTCTTTAATTTTGATTAAAGGCTAATCCCATCATTTCTTACCCCTAATCCCAACTCAAAATATTTAATTAAGATTAAATATTAATCCTCATGTTTATTAAAAAAAGTTTTAATAAATATCTCCTCAACCCAAACCCTTGAAATAAATAAAATTTTATTTATTTTCTAAAATCTAATTTATCCTCATCCTAAGAAGTTCTAGATTCTTCTAGAAAGTCTTCATCCTCATCCTAGGAAGTTCTAGACTATTCTAGAAAGTCTTTATCCTCATCCAAAGTCTAGACTCTTCTAGAAGATGTCTTTAAACCTAATCCTAATCCCCTCCTAACCTTATCACATTCCCTAAACATGGGTTAAGAATTACTAACCCAAGTTAAAGTTAACAAATATCTCCTCTTTCACCCACCCTCATTAAATGCCATCCACTTGCCTATCCCTAAGCTAATCCTAAACCATCCTAATCCATCTTTTAATCATTTGCACAATCCTAAACAAGCTTAAAACCTTCCTAATCAATCCCAAGTTGAAATTCCTCTCATCTCCCTCAAAATATCCCAACCATAAAACTTTATGAAGCCCACTAGGCCTAAATGACTCTTCCAAGCCCTTTCATTGCTCTTACAAGCCATTATGAGGGTCTTTATGAAGATTTTATCCCTTGAGCCTCTTTTGTTGACTCATCTTTCCCCTTTCCTCCATCCTCTCACCCTATGACATGTGTCACTCTTTGATTGGCTGTAAGGAAGCACAATCCATGTGCTCTCCTCTCATGCAATCTGAGCCCTCCATGAGCTTTTCCCCATCCTTGCATCTTAGCCCTCAATCCCTCAAGCCTCTTGCCTATAAATTGGATCCTTCCCCTTTGCAAAACAACACAATCCATGAAGTAAAGTCATAATTCCATTTTACATCAAAACCATACACTCACACCCAAATTCCAACTCTATTTGAAGTCCCTTTTGAAGCATAAGCTTGAGCATACATCCTATCTATTTAGACAAAGCCACTCAACAAGAGAGCTTCTTATTGAGAGAGCCCATTAATGGCTCATATTCTCAATTGAGAGCTCATCTTAGTCTATCTTGAAGTTTATGAATTTTGTTTAGTTTGTAGAAGCTTTATTTAAATTTGGTTTCTATTAGCATACTAACATTGCTCATATACATTTTGGCACGCCCGGTGGGACCCCGCATGGGTCATCTTCATTAGCTTTTTTAGTCAAGTTTTGTATGTCATTTTCTAATTTTGGCTAATTTTTCTTGTTTTTGTAATTGGTAGGATTGTATAAATTGGTTTTGTAGGTCCACATGAGCATGAAGAAGACAAAGGAACTCATAGTCTATCTCATTATGTTTGTAGATTTTTCAAGCTTATACGTGGACAAAGCACTTGGAATTCTTCTTCCTCTTCTTGTCTATATTCTTCTTATTCCATCTACTTCTTCTTCTTCTTCTTGTGGGAGATCTTGGCCATTTTCTTTTAAGGAAGCAAAATCATACACACTTCTTTTTAGTGCTTAAAATGAACCCCAAAATCATACTTAAATCCATTAAAAACTAAAAACTTGCAAAAAAAAAAAAATCTTTTAACAAGTGAAACTAAACCAATCCAATCATTTGCATCCTTGCAACATCAAGGTTTTAGATACATTCATGCAAAGTTAGGAACACTTCATTTTTGGAAATTTAAAAAGAACTTCAAGTTTCCATTTCAAAAGGTTCAAAATCAACACTAAGTGCACACTAAAATCTAAATCAAACTCAAAGCATCAATCAAGGATAAAATGAACCTCATTTGCAAATATTTTAAAGTTTTTAAAAAAATTTCATGAAAACTAAGAGTCTTAAATGGTTGCCAAAATTATCCTAAAATCTTTGTTATTTTTTCCAAACAAATGTCTTGTTGCAAAATCTTGAATGTTTCTTAGGTTTTTCATGCATCAAAACAATCTAGGAATATCATTTTTGGGCTTAAAACATGCAAACTAGAACACAAAATCTTGAATGAAAAGCAAAGTCCAAAGAGTCATTTTCACTTTTGAGTACAAAACAATCTTGAATGATCTAAGGTTAAAACAAAGCACTTCAAAGTTCTTAAAACAACACACAAAATCTCAATCTTGAATGCTCAAAGGAAAAAAACTTGAATGTTTAATCACTTGTCTTTGAATGCATGTTGCTAAAATCACTCTTGAGTGCCATGGATTAAAATCAAGTTTTTTTTTTTATGAATGCATAATTAAAACAAAAAATCCAATCTTGAATGCAAATGGTCGATTAATCATTACAATATCTCACACTTCATCTTTTGGGACATAAAAAGAATCTACATTTTAGAAACTTTCCAAGTTATAAAAACAAATAAAGACACTTTGAGTGAATTTGTTGTTGGAATCACCCTCTTTAATCACCCATCATTCTAACCATTGGTTGCAATATCAGTGCCATATATGGGGATGGGTCTACCTAAGAAGGTGTTAAGTGCTCCACAAAAATCAAATTCCACTCACTTAAGTTTTTATTGGTTTTTCTAAGTTAGAAAATTCCTTGAATGCACATTAGTCTCGCTAACACTTCATTTGGGCATAAAAAAAATTGAATAAATTTTGACGTGGAGGGCCTCCGGGCGTGCGCTTGAAATCGAATTTCACACATCTTTGTTTTGGGCTTAAAAAAAACTCACACTTAATCTTGAATGCCTTAAAGGAAAATCAATCAATACTTAATGTGGAGGGCATTTAGGCGCACGAGTTTACTTTTGTTGACCCTAAATCTTCTTGGTGTATTCATTCTTTGATCGATTTTACTTTTGTTAACGCTTCAAGTTGGAATTGAACATTTGCATCCTAAACATGTGTGTTTGCAAGGTCTAGATTAGAAAACTTAAATGTCAGTTGGAAAAGAATTCTATCTTTTAGCCCAAGATCATCTAAGTCTTCTCTCCCCTTGTTGTCTTTTGAGGCCATCTTGGGTGCATAAGATTAGGATCCAAAATCTTGTTTAAGTTTTAGGAGGCCTTCTTGGGGATTTCATCACCCCTTGGGATGACCTCAACTCCAGCGTTCTGGTGGAGTATAAAGATCAAGAGGTGAATCCAAAGACACCTCTCTTGGAATCATGATTTTGTCACTCGGGCTAAGCCTCAAGGAACTTTATACCCTTGAGAAGTAAAATAGGAGAAGTGGGTTACTGCTCCTCTCAGCCGTGTGACATTGTTTTGGTTTCATCTACGGATTCGGGCCTCACGTACCTTGGGTATATCGAGGACTCCCTAGCTAAACCAATTGTCAGCCTTGTAGACAACCATCTAAGATGTTAATGTGTTTGAAGTGATTGATCAAAACATTTGTAGAACATAAACACTCCGTGGCACAACTATCACATTCTAAGAATCACAAACTTCTATTTGGTTGTTCCTATCTATTGCTTGATTTTTTACTTGTTGAATGAATGCTTGCCAAACTTGGTCAATCCTTGCTTAGGGTACACTTAGCATAGTCACTGCTTGTTCCAAAAGTTGAATGAGTTGAAGCAAAACAACCAAAATCTCTCTAAGCCAAGTACATTCAAGAATTTATGTTAAAACAACCCAAACCCAAATAGAAGTTTCACAAAGTCAAACTCAAGCCATCTCAGGCATACCAAGAACTTTCAGCCAAGAGAAAGGAAATAATACCAAACCCTTGAATTGCCAAACTCCACAAAGAAGAGGATAAAGCTGCTGATGAAGCCCTTCAAGATGCCTAGTTAGATCACACTATCCAACTTAACCAACATCCAGGAGTTAACCCGGCTTAAGCATTACCAACTAGGCATGATTTCTATGATTAGACCCCCTTGTTTCTCCACATCTTCTTGCATAAGCTTCAATTTAGAGTCATCCTTGTAGGTAAGCCAACCATCTTTAGTCCTCCCCTTAAGCATTTTAGCTCATCCATCTCATTTAGAACCAAACCATCTAGCCAAAAATCCAAAATCTTCACATCCAAGCCTTCAAAATTGTTGTCATTTTGCCAAAAGTTTGCCATTCCTAACATCTTCCAAATCCACCAATCTCACCAAGGTTATCCCTTTGACAGAGCTTTGTCTAGGGTAATCTAGCTTTGTCACTTGTTATCCCTCATCACCTTGAGCTAAAGGTTGGTATCCACAAGTGGTCAATCTCATGTTCTTCCTAAAGGATCATCAGTCTATCCTTAAGTTGACACAATCACCACCAAGCTTGCACATAGGAAAGAAAACCTTTCATGCTTTGGAAACATATCATTGAAGTTAGAATCCCCAACCCAATCCTCCTTAGGTTTTTTCATACAGCTTTGCTTCAACCTAGGAAATCAGTTGCATAGAAAAGCCTTCCCCGTTTGCATCCATTAGCATTGTTGCATCTCATCCTTAGGAACATTCTGCATTTTCATGCCACCCATCACTCATTTAGCCAAGAAGAAGAAGGAAACAATGGAGCCCTATCATTTGGATCAAATAGCTTGGCTCCCCTTGAGCACCCAACCATCCTTCAGCCTAGAGAACACTATACCATCACCTACTAACATTGAAGCTTTCATGAACCAATCAGGAAATGCAGTATTGGTGAATGCCATTATAGACAAGAACAAAGAAACAATCATGGCTAACTTTTGAAGGGACAAAATAGAAGCCTTTGACTTTGGAAGACCTCCTCCCTTATCAGATCCATCTCACCTATTGTTTGGACAACTCCCACCACCCATAGGCTCTTATGATTCAAATTATCCTCAATATGTGCCAAAAGAAGAGCCTCAACCCACCCCATATGATCCAACAGACCCAGACTTACCAGCCTCCACTCAAGTTGAAATCTCCCTTTCACAAACCAATCTAGCCACCACCACTCCACCATTGGTCCATACCACTCCATCCCAAACCCCCTTCACCCAAAAAACCTCATCATTCACTCCCTTCACTATTGCTGCTGGTGCTCTCCAACCCAACCTTCCAACTCCACCCATCTCCCAAATCAGTGCTAGCATCTTTGACCAACCTCAACAATATACAACTGGGATGCCACCCATGGGGCCAAGTAATCAACACTTCATCACCCCCAACTTGTTTACCTCAGCTCAGAACATAATTCCATGATTTCCACTAAGTCCTTGGAGCTTAGTGCCATCAACCACAAATCCACAAGCTACTACCCTTACTCCACAAAGCTATCAAACCCCACAAGCTACTACCAATGTTCTGCCAAGCTCTCAAGTGACCCAAGCTCCTGCCACCCCTCTACCAAGCTTTCAAATCTAGCCACCAAGCTATCAAACTCCATCAGTTCCATTTCCAAGCTTTCAATTCCCACCACCGCCACCACCAACTAATCCATTACTTCCTGTTACCAACTATTTTTCTATGCCACTTCTAGGAGGAAATCCACCACCACAAACTACCAATTACTTGGCCTCTTTTGCCATGTTGATACCTTCCCAAATGGGGGCACAAACCACATATATTGGTCAAACTCCTCAAATCCAAAGTCAAGTTCCACAAGCTCCTCGATCCTTTCCCCAAGCTTCACAACCATTTTATACCTTACCTCCACAAAGCAATCCATTTATCCCACAACCAGCTTATGTTCCTCAATCCCAACTTCAAATCCAATAACAACAACAAGCCTCACAACACATGCAACAATATGTGCCACCTCCACCATAGCAACCCATCATCCACCATTCAGTTGCCCAAGCCATGTACAATCCCTACCAACCCATACCTCAAAGCCATCCATATTCCATTGCCCCATCTAGCACATACCTACCTCAGGGCACTCCTATATTAGGGGCACCCCAGCCATCACCCATTAATTCAAAATGGGAAGCCATGAAGATAGCTTTGAAGAACATCCAAGAGGGAAATGATCCAAAAACCTTCAAATTTGAGAATGTGTGTCCTTACCCATTTGACAGAGCCATTACTATGACTCCATTCCCCAAGCATTTTGAGACACCCAAGTTTGGCAAATTCAGAGGAAAAAGAGACCCTATCACACATATCAAAGAATTTTACATGCACTGCCAAGAAGTGGCATACGATGACGTCTTCCTCTTGCGTCTCTTTCCCAAAAGCTTGCCCAGACCAGCTCTTGAATGGTTTTATAGAATACCATATGGCACAATTAAAAAATTTGCTGAATTGTCTGAGGCATTTGTAGCCCAATATGCCCATCTTGTTGAAACAGAGCTATCAGTAGTGGATCCTTTCCATAGTAAACAAAAAGGTGGAGAAAGCCTTCTCGAATATTTGCAAAGATGGAAAACCCTTACCACCCACATATCTTGCACCTTGCCAGAGCACCATTTGGTAAAAATATTTATTGATAGTGCCCATCCCAGCTTGGCTCACCACATGACCATGAACTATTTGCAGACCTACAAATATATCAAAGAGAAAGGAATGATCCTTGAGCAAGGACTCATCAAAGATGGTGTGGTCAAGATTTACAAAGAAGCCAACCAAAATCAAACACATTCAAATGACAAGTCTAGGTATTGGAACAAAAACAAGCATGTTACAATAGATGGGATTACTAATACGAGACATGTGAATATTATTGGTCCTTCCCAAAATCAATCCAACCCACCTTATCAATCAAACAATCAACAAGCTATCAACTACCAATAGCAGAATCACCAAAGCTATCAAAGCCACAATCTAGGACCCAACTTTCAAAGGTCTAACAATCAAGCTAATGCCATCAATGTAGCTGCAGGGCAAAAGCCCAGATTCTAACCTACACCTAGAAACTATACACCCCTTGGTGAGCCATTGGATGTCATTTTTGAGAAATTGACTAAGGAAAACCTCATCAAATTTCCTCCTACCTAGCAAATTGATCCAAGCCAATCCAAAGCTGTATGTTACAAAGATAATGAGTATTGCAAATTTCATAGGGTAAAAGGTCACACTACCCTCAGATGCATGAAACTAAAAGATTATGTGCAGGACCTCATTAATAAGAAAGAAATCACCGTTGGTGCCCAAACCTCTCCCAATGCAGGCTTACAGATCTATCAAAATGCTTTTCCTTGTCAAAACAACCAAAATCCTAGAAAAGCACCTATCCAAACCAACAATAACAACACCAACAACTGCCAGCCAAACCAACAGCATGGGAAGAGCAATGACCACACTTCATCCTATATAGACTATGGTAGCCTTATAGGTTATATATCTAAGAAAGAGCCTTCTATCAATGTTATCAATATCTAAGGACCAAATAATGAGTGTGTAGTCACCACTCGAAGAGCATGATTTAACATCGTAGGCCCACCTATTTCACTAGCACCATCAGCTCCATCAAAAAGCCAATACAATATCTTGGAACACCTTGGGAACATGCCAGCCCAAATCTCCATTTTAGACCTTCTTCGCACTAGTCCTGTGCACAAAAACATCCTTGAAAGTGCTCTCATAGAATCCCATGTCCCTTTAGATATCAACGCTACTAATTTTTGTAATCTCGTTGGACACCTATCCTCCTCATGTGCCCTATCTTTCAAACCCACTGACATACCCATGGTCGAGCTAGATCACACCCTTCCACTTCGCATAGCCATTATGGTATCCAATTTTTCTATAAAAAGAGTAATGATAGATAATGGATCAGCCTTGAATATTTGCACCCTAAAATTCATAAAACAATCTGGGTATACTAAGGCAGATATCATTAGTGAGGTTATCACCATCAAAGCTTATGACAACTTGGAAAGAACCACATAAGGAACTATTTTGCTGCCAATCAAGGTTGGGCCAGTCATCGAAGAAACACTCTACCATGTTATTGATCTAAACCTACCATTTAATATCCTCCTTGGTCGCCCATGGATTCATGCCATGAAAGCCATTCCATCCACTTACCATTAGTGCGTCAAATTTCTGCATCAGGGCACTGAGGTAACCATCTATGCCGATCCAGAACCCTTTGCTTACTGCAATGTGATTGAAGCTTCATATGCAAACCATTGCCCTATAATCGATATCGACACAACCATTGCTAGCTCATCCCACACTTGTAATGACCCAGAAACCATCCTTGCCTCCACCCTATCTACCATGAAGATAAATAACAAAGGTTGTGGAGAGTATAGTCTGTCAGATGCATTTGCTGTCAGGGAACTCCCACTTGATCCACACGCCCATGGATGACCAAAATATCACAAAGCTAAGGAGATTCCACCTCCTTGATACAAACAGTTTGGCCCAACAACCTTTGTATCCTCGAAAATCTCTCTTCATGAGGAGCTCACTCCAGATATTAACAGTTGGTTACATAAGGATGTACCTCCAAGAAATCAAGCATGCCTTGATCACTTCAGCCAAAAGTATCCCCAAGAACATAAAATCATCACTGACAAATGGAACTATCAAGGTGGTGGTCTAGGACCAGAAGAAAGAGGCATGCAGTGCCCCATCGACGCACACAAGTGGGAATTGAAGTCAGGTCTTGGCTTTGGCATACCCACAACTGGAGGCACCAATGAGAACAATCATGCTTTTTCAAACATTCACCACGACCTTGTCAAAATTGAAGACATTCTTGAGGAATTTGAAAAGAGAGCCTACGATGATATCCTAGACCAAATCTCCTTGGGAGACTCTGTTCTCCAAGAACTATCCATCCATTTCATTGACCTCCCACTCGCCCACCCACAACTCATAGATTGGGACCAACCAACCGTCATACACATTGATGAGTTCACATCAGAGGAAGCACTTCTGAGATTCATGGGAGTTGAAACTCCTCACAAGAAAAAAAACCCAAATTTTGCCTATATCTATAAGCTAGATCCCAAGAGGTATTTTGGAGAAAATCCCCAACCTAATTTTGAGACACCCAAAACTAGAACTAAGGTGAAACTGAGACTAGTTAAGGCAGCAAAGAGAACCCCTTAGCAAGAAAATCCAGAGTCACAAGAAGAATATGAGGATTTAGCATTGCCTCCTCAAGATAATCAACTAGAGATATTTTCTATTCTAATTGAGGATACTAGAGAAGTCAACATCGGTTCTTCAGAGATCCCAAAACTTGTTCACATTGCTGCATCCCTATCACAAGACCAAGCTGATATCCTCTTTGAGGTCTTAAGAGAGAGCATTGGCCGATTTGCATGGTCATATCAGGACATGCCAGGACTTGATCCAAAGCTTGTAGTTCATCATCTTGCATGCGATCCAAAGATTAGGCCCGTCAGACAAAAGCTTAGAAAAATGCACCCCAAGGTGGCATTACTAGTCAAAGCTAAATTAGAAAGAATGTTAGCTGCTAAGGTTATCTGATCTATCGACTACTCAGAGTGGATCTCCAAC
The DNA here is from genome assembly GCA_028749045.1 of Cupressus sempervirens. Taxonomy (NCBI): domain Eukaryota; kingdom Viridiplantae; phylum Streptophyta; class Pinopsida; order Cupressales; family Cupressaceae; genus Cupressus; species Cupressus sempervirens. Next base: position 787,404,968 of record CM053790.1, read on the forward strand.
ATGGTCCCTGTCACTAAGCCTTCTGGTGACATCAGAATCTGCACTAATTTTAGAGATCTTAACAAAGCTTGTCCAAAAGATAATTTTCCCTTACCCAACATAGATATGATTGTAGACCTTATAGCTGGACATGAAATTCTGTCCCTCATGGATGGATTTTCTAGGTATAATCAAATCAAGATTGCAGAAGAGGATCAACATAAGATAGCATTCACTACCCCTTGGGGAACCTTTTCCTACAACATGATGCCTTTTGGCCTAAAGAATGCTAGGGCTACCTATCAAAGAGCTATGACAGCCATTCTTCATGATCTCATCCATAACATTTTGGAGGATTATGTGGATGATATCTTGGTCAAATATCATACCTTCATGGATCATCTTGCTGACCTGGAGAAAGTCTTTGATAGGTTAGCCAAATATCATCTCATGCTGAATCCCAAGAAGTGTGTCTTCGGGGTCACATTTGGCAAGCTTCTAGGCTTTATAGTTTCTAAATGAGGTATAGAGATTGACCCCAAGAAGGTCAAGGCTATCTTAAACATGCCTCCTCCCAAGACACTGCGATAGCTTTTCTCTCTTCAGGGAAAGCTTCAATCCATCCAACGCTTCATCTCCCAGCTTGCAGATAAGTGTACACCATTTGCACATTTACTGAAGAAGGATGAGAACTTCAAGTGGGATCCTTTATGTCAGCACAGCTTCGATCAGCTCAAGCAATATCTCACCAACCCCCCTATCTTGGTTCCACCAGTTCCTGGTCATCCCCTAATTTTGTACATATCAACAATGCCTACTGCTCTAGGGGAACTTCTAGCATAGCTCAATGACTACAATAGAGAAAGAGCCATCTACTACATCAGTAGAACCCTAGTTGGTTATGAACTCAATTATACTCCTATGGAAAAAGCTTGTTTGGCAGTTGTTTTCTCAACTCAAAAGCTTTGCCACTACATGCTAAGTCATACCATCCAACTAGTCTACAAGACCGACCCTCTCAAGTATATGCTCTCCAGAACAACACTTACAGGCCATTTGGCCAAATGGGTTATGATCCTTAGTGAATTTGACATCCAATATGTGGACAGAAAGGTAATCAAAGGGAAAGCTATAGCAGATCACCTAGCTGATGCGCCTCTAGTAGATACATATCCTTTGATGACATAATTTCTAGATGAACATGTCTGTCTAATTGAAGAACAACCCCCATGGAAACTTTATTTTGATGGCTCACACACATCTCGTGGATTAGGGGCAGGAATATTGTTGGTCACACCTCAAGGAGATTACATTCCAAAAGCCTTCAAGCTACAATTCCCTAGTACCAACAATATAGCTGTATATGAGGCTCTCATAGTAGAATTAAAGATAGCTACAGAATGGAACATTACTGAGTTACAAATCTTTGGTGATTCTTAGCTCATCATCAAGCAAGCCCTAAATGAATATTAAACCAAAGATGAAAAGCTATTACCCTACAAAGAGCTAGTTGATCAACTAACCCAACATTTTACAAGGCTTCAGTTTACACAAGTGCCTTGAATACAGAACAAAGCAACAGATGCTATGGCTACTATAGGCTCGCTCTTGGAAATTCCCCAAGCAGCTACACAGTATAAGTTTTTAGTCAAGCAGCTCCTCACACCTACCTATGTGAATGAGGATTCAAATTGTGTTTGTATCTTGGTTGGTCCCCAATCCCCTTAGTACCATGAGATTCACGCTTACCTTAACGATGGTATCATATCCCCTAAACTCACACATACCCAATGCTAGAACCTCATCTAAAAATCATCCTGCTATGTTATCATAGCCAATACCCTATATCGTCAGGGTTATCATGATACACTCTCTCAATGTTTAGATAAAAATGAGGTTGTGATGGTGTTAAAAGAAGTACATTCCAAACTTTGCGATGCCTACACGAGTGGTATTGTCCTAGCATGAAAAATCCTTAGAGCAGGCTACTATTGGCCTACCATTGAAGAAGACTCCTGTGACTTTGTCAGAAAGTGTCTCCCATGTTAGAAGCATGCAAATCTTGTGCACGCTCCAGCACAGGATCTACAACCTATTGCATGACCTTGGCCTTTCGCTTGTTGGGGCCTTGATCTAGTTGGAACTATCACACCTCTCTCATCTGATGGACATAAATGGATAATAACAGCTACAGACTATTTCACTAAGTGGGTGGAAGCAGTCCCCCTAGTCTCAGCTACAGGAGTTCAGGTCTCCAAGTTCATCTTGTACCACATTGTTTGCTACTTCAGCATCCCATCCACCATCTTCACCGACCACAGAGGTAACTTTGAAAATCTCAACATGGAAGAATTATGCACTTCCCTTCGCATCCATCACCACTTTTCTAGCCCATATTTCCCACAGGGTAATGGCCAGACAAAGGCAACTAACAAAACCCTCCTCAAAATCCTAATGAAAGTTGTCAATGATTCCGACCGTGATTGGCACCTACAAATAAATTTAACCCTATGGGCCTATTGAACCTCCTTCCATACATCCACAGGAACAACTCCATACTCCCTAGTCTATGGTGATGAAGTGGTACTACCCATAGAGGTTGAACTTCCCTCCTTGTGCATATCTTTGCAGGGGCAAATATCAGATGAAGAATACAGAGTAGCTCAGCTCACCCAGCTAAATCTCTTAGACGAGAAATAAAAACAAGCCTATGATCATCTCACAATCTATCAAACTCGTCTCAAAATAAATTTCAACAAGAAGGTGCTCCCTCGACACTTTCAGCCAGGCGACATGGTCCTCAAAAGAAATATGAAAGTCCACGCTGATTAAGAAAAGAAAGGAAAGTTTGAACCTACATGGCTTTGTCCTTATGTTGTCACTGCATCCTTTGACTTCAGAGCCTATCAGCTATCTACACCAGAAGGAGAACTCTTGAATGATCCTACTAACATCATTCATCTCAAGAAGTTCTATGCTTGAAGATCCTTGGTATACCTAGCTTTTGAAAAATATAAAAAAATAGTAAAGAGAAATAAGCATCCAATGGTGAAAACTTGGCAATTCAAGCACCTTAGATAGGTACTTTGGTGAAAACCTGGTAATTCAAGCACCTTGTGTACTAAGACTAATTCATTATCTGTCACTATCCTATCCCTCATCCATTCACCCACCATCCCATAACACACCTGCTTGTTCCCTTGGTGTTCCAACCAAATATCCAAAATCTAATGAAGCTTGTAAATACCTCTTGTACAACTTGTAAATCTTGTACCTCAGCTTGTAAATCTTGTACCCCAACTTGCAAATCTTGTATCATCCCTTGTATCATAGCTTGTATATCCAAATCTTGTCCAAAGCTTGTACCATATTCCAGCTTGTATTATATGCCAAATCTTGTATCCTAGCTTGTATCCTATCACATGCACACAAAGAATCCCATTTTCCTTAAGCTTTTCGCAAACCATCTACCTATCCACCTATCAACTATTGTAAACATCCCACCCTTCACGAACATTTCCATCTCACAAAAACCAAAACATGAACAAACCTTGTACATTTGTAACATATCTTGGTCCGTTAGCTTGTACATCCTCTTTAGCTTAGTACCATTGTATCTATCCAGCTTTCGTGTAAGTTCCTCCTTGATCAACATCTTGCACACATCACACAACCCTTGGTTAGCTATTCTAATGCATCCTTTAGCTAGATCTCCTATCACCAAAGCGTTATCCTTCTTAGTTCAACTTTCCAGACGCATCACTCATCCAGATCTATCAGCTTAGGTGCTCTCTGATAGATCCTTGTAGGATATAGCTTTCCTCATGTCTAATCTTGGTCCGTTAGTACCTTGTCCCACCCAGCTTGTTGGCAAATGGTTCTCTTTTGGATTTTTACTTTCTTTTGATTTGGAATCTTCCCTTTTGGGTCTTGAAGTATCTTTTCCAAATAATCTTTTTGTTCCCTCCTCAAGGTTGCCATGATCTTCCATATCATGGTATACATCGAATGGGGCAATCTGAGTGTAAGGTCTTGATCAGGTCTTTTGTTTGTTTTTCTTTTCTGCTTGTGGGTTACCCAGTGTCAGTTCCATGATGCTTCCTCTGGGATTCATGTGTGATGCTAGGGCAATCCTTGCATGTTTTTTTTGAGTCAGTTCGTCAGTCCTCTGGACAGTTGGTGAAAAGGCCTTGATGTTCTTGGTAACCTTAGCAATTAACCAATAGTCCTATAGCAAATCTAGTGCTCAACTACATGGTGGTACTTCTCTTTGAAGTATCCCCCTGCTAAAAAAAAAAAGCTTCAATGGTTTCCCTTCATCTCCATTATCCCCCATCCATATCCAGCATCTATCTCTCCTACCCTAGCTTATGCATCAGTATCTCTTTGAATCAATCTATAGTTTTAGCTTTAGGGATCCACAATCCTAGTCTTAGGGATCCACCAATCCAATCAATCCACCAAGCCTCATCTTTCGAGCTCCACAATCATAGTCCTAGGGATCTCTGAAACCCATCTTCTGCCAATTTGACTCTTTGAAATCTTGTTTCATCAGCTTTATAATCCCATCATCCATCTCCCTATCTTGGATTCCTTTTTATAATGCTTCACTCCTTCATCCTCTGCAACCCCTGAGATCTTAAGCTTGCTTCCTCTTATGCCTCTGATTCTCCCTTTATCATTCTCCCGTAGTGAGAGTTTGAGCTAACTAAACCTCTTCTCTTAAGAGAATTTGAGTCTCCTTGCTCATCTTGGATTCTTGTACTTTGCAAGAAGCCGTCGAGCCTCACTTTCTCTCCCTACCGCCTTCTTGAGGGGGCATCTTGCAGTCCATTCTCTCCTCTTCTGGTCTAGCCTTGGGCATCTTATTTTCTTATCTTTGATGCCATGCCACTTGCAGCATCACATCAAAGAGGGGCAAAATGTGGACACCTAAATCCTTTAGAAAATACAATATTTTTATTTTCTAAATTTTTTTTGATGACATCATCATTAATTAATTTATTTTTATGCCATTAAATCCCTTTATCTTTATTAAAAATATTTAATTAAGGAATCCCTCCCAAAAATGTTTAAATCTTTATTAAACATGATTTCCTTATTTATTAATTATTTAATTAATAAATTGACCAAAAAACTCAAAATAAATAAAAAATTTATTTTTTGCCCAAAACTTGGCCAATTTCCTTAAGACCACTAACCTCTTCCAAAATCTTCTAATCCTTCTTTAATTTTGATTAAAGGCTAATCCCATCATTTCTTACCCCTAATCCCAACTCAAAATATTTAATTAAGATTAAATACTAATCCTCATGTTTATTAAAAAAGTTTTAATAAATATCTCCTCAACCCAAACCCTTGAAATAAATAAAAATTTATTTATTTTCTAAAATCTAATTTATCCTCATCCTAAGAAGTTCTAGACTCTTCTAGAAAGTCTTCATCCTCATCCTAGGAAGTTCTAGACTATTCTAGAAAGTCTTTATCCTCATCCAAAGTCTAGACTCTTCTAGAAGATGTCTTTAAACCTAATCCTAATCCCCTCCTAACCTTGTCACATTCCCTAAACATGGGTTAAGACTTACTAACCCAAGCCAAAGTTAACAAATATCTCCTCCTTCACTCACCCTCATTAAATGCCATCCACTTGCCTATCCCTAAGCTAATCCTAAACCATCCTAATCCATCCTCTAATCATTTGCACAATCCTAAGAAAGCTTAAAACCTTCCTAATCAAGCCTAAGTCGAAATTCCTCTCATTTGCCTCAAAATATCCCAACCATAAAACTTTATGAAGCCCACTAGGCCATAAATGACTCTTCCAATCCCTTTCATTGCTCTTACAAGCCATTATGAGGGTCTTTATGAAGATTTTATCCCTTGAGCCTCTTTTTTTGACTCATCCTTCCCCTTTCTTCCATCCTCTCACCCTATGACATGTGTCACTCCCTGATTGGCTGTAAGGAAGCACAATCCATGTGCTCTCCTCTCATGCAATCTGAGCCCTCCATGAGCTTTTCCCCATCCTTGCATCTTAGCCCTCAATCCCTCAAGCCTCTTGCCTATAAATTGGATCCTTCCCCTTTGCAAAACAACACAATCCATGAAGTAAAGTCATAATGCCATTTTAAGAAGCCATTTTACATCAAAACCATACACTCACACCCAAATTCCAACTCCATTTGAAGCCCCTTTTGAAGCATAAGCTTGCGCATACATCCTATATATTTAGCTAAAGCCACTCAACAAGAGAGCTTCTTATTGAGAGAGCCCATTAATGGCTCATATTCTCAATTGAGAGCTCATCTTAGTCTATCTTGAAGTTTATAAATTTTGTTTAGTTTGTAGAAGCTTTATTTAAATTTGGTTTCTATTAGCATACTAACATTTCTCATATACACCTTCTATTCCCAAAGTTTATTCCATTATTTCTTCTAACTCCAAATTTTCTATCCATTCTATAGTACTTCGCTATGTGTCTGAAGTCATTACATAACTAACATACTGGTGCTCTACTTCTAGGATTCTATTGATCATTAGGTGCATGACAATTCCAAGCAATGTGTCCTAAGTTGTTACACCTATAACACATGATTTGTCTTCTATCTTCATAAGATCTTTCTTCTCTTGATGTCCTTTCATTAGATCTTCTTATATCTATAGGATTATCATTTCTAGATATTCTACTATTTCTTTTACCATTATCATACTTAGGTTTCCTACAATCAATTGCATTATGATCCATACCATGACAATTATGACAATAAAAGTCCTTAACATAATTAAATGACTTATTAGTAAAATCTCTTTTCATATGACCTATTTCATTACATAAAAAGCACTTACATCTAAATTCATACCTAGTTTCTTTAGGAGTCTCCACTTGCTTTGGTTCATCCAAGATTTCAACTTCCTTGTTTTGCTCAACTTCTTTAGGTTTCTTAGAAGATTGAATTGATTTAATCTTATCATTAGATTTTTTATTTTATTTTGGATCTAATCTAATCTCAGGTTTCTTTGCAGACATGTTAATTAGATAACCAAGACCAGTCTTATCATAAGTAGGCCTCTGTATTGATAGTGAATCATCAAGCTTTTCTCTACTAGAATAAAGCTTCTCAAGCTGTTGTCTGCATTATGCCAATTCACCTTTCATAATAGTATTGTACTTATGGAGTTCTTCATGATTTTCTTTCAATGTTTCAAACTTAGATGTTTTCTTTGCTAAACTTGCTCTTAGATCTACATTTTCAGTCTTCAAATTAGATTCAGCTTTGCAAGGATCATTTCTCAAAGTCAACTTTAGATTTGTAATCTTCATCTCATGCTTGAAGATCTTGTAATCTGTCTTCAACTTTGAATAGTCATCATCACTAGTTCCAGATTTAGTAGACTTAGGCTTGAATTTGAGATGTTCAATCTTTTCCTTCAATCAACCAGTGTATACTTTGGAGTCTTCATATCTATCCTTCAGCTTATCTCTTTCTTCATAAAGGAGATCAATTTGTTCAAGAGCTTCTTCAAGGTTCTTTGTCAACTATTCCATATCCATAGAGATCTTACTTAAGCTATTAAGCCTCTTCAAAGTAACTGTTCTTTGATATCAATTGTGGTGGGGGGGTGAATTAGTAATCTACAAACTTTAGTTGCCAATTGTATATTATTACTTTAAATGATGCATAACAAAGAAATAAAGGAATGTTGAACATTAACAATAACAATGCACAAAGATAACTCATAACACCATATTTTGTTAACCAGGAAAACCTTGGAAAAGGGAAAATCCCAGTGGGGATGATACCCACTAGATAATATACTAATATATAAGTTCCTTGTTAGAGGATGGAATTTTTTAGGAGTCAATGAGAATAATTCAATATAAGGAGTTCTTATTAGGAGATTCCAACCTTGTTAGGAGTTGTGGTACAATGTATGCAAGAAGATCCCACTGCCCAAACATGAAATTTCAATTACAAGAGGAGATCACTAGTCAAACAAGTAATTTACTATTATCTCTCTTCCTTGAATAATCTATGATCTTCAACTCAATCTCAGATCATCAGATAGCACATATAAAACTTTTCATATATTGCTTTCACAAGAGTTTTCTCTTTACAATTCATAATTCACATTTTTTCACAATAGCTTTCTCTGTATCTTATTACAAAATGTCCTTCGCATAAATACCATGCCTTTACAAATTTTTTTGTTAGGTTGACTAAGACCACAAACCACTTTTCCAAGTTAGAGCAAACATCTAGGATGTTGGCCCTGATTCGACAAGTAATTATTTTGTAAACAAAACAATTCTTTCCTTCAATTTTGTTGTCATGCTTCATCAAAACATGATTATCTCTATTTTATACAGTCTGCACTGATTTTTGAGGTTATACATGTCATCAACAACATGCACACAATCTCCATGTAACTTTGCTAGTCATAATATGACATCAACAACATGTTATAAACAAAACAATACATTGCTATAAACCAAATTCTATGCTTAGAAAATTTTATGATTACCAAACATTAAGTATCTTTATTTTTGAGGTTTTTTGTTAGTATGTACATCACGTGTTTCCATAAATGACAATAATTACATATCATTATTGTAATACCCCAAAATTGGCACATTGCCATGTTAACCAATTCTGGTCTATTCAATCAATCCTAAGTCCTATTTTACTAAGCAATTTTGATTCTGATAATTTCTACTTGACCTAAGTGTCAGATGCAAAAAACCCTAATCTGCATTAATCACACTCTTTATTTAATTTCTAAGGATTGACTCAAATTAGCTACATTAAACCTATTGATTAAATTTAATTAAATTATGAAGTGTTCATACTTTAATTAAATTAAACTAAATTACTTCTTTAGTTAATAATACAAAGGAATTAAACGTATTTAATTTAATAATATCCACATTTTAATTATTGAGTTTAATTATTCAATTAATTAAAGTTTATGCTTTTATGAGGTCATATCTCATTTTATTAAATTAAACAATCTCTCCAAATCTTCTCTTTAGTTTCGAAATGGAAATTTTGAGTGAACTATCTCTCGAATTGGAATTAACTTAGTTAATTCGTTCTCACACTCATGTGAAACTTAGTTAACTCTCCATCACACTTAGATATGAAACAATTAACTTCATCTACACAAGGAAGTTTCCATTTCAACTGAATCTCATCTTCAATCTTAATTGTTCATTCCAATTGATCTCGACCGTCGATCAATCTTGGGATTCTATTTAAGGAGCCTTCGATTCCTCATTACAAAGGTTGAATATTTTGTGTATCAAATTTATGTTAGAATATCTACTCATTATGATCATATTTTCATAGTTTTATTACTTTCTAGAATCTTAATATTATTTAGCTTAATATATGCATACATATAGAATAAATTCTCTTTCTTATTCCTAGATTAATACCTGTACTCCATATAGATTAACTACATTTTCATATAGCTCAACTAAAATCCTTCATACTAGAGGTGTGGTTGCCTACTTCTTGTTTTGAGAGAAAAGGAAAAATCCTTCTAGTCTGAAGGCAACATGTCGAATAGTTGGGACACTCAGATGAATAATCTCATATTCATTCTGAGATGATCTCTTAGGTAATGGCTATGTTGAAGTGTGTCTGAGGATTCAAGGCCTGCATTTCACATATACATTTTTGGCACCCACTTTGAGGCTGATAAATTAATTTTTTTGTCCTCATCTATACTATTTTCTACATTTTCTAATTACTTTGTCATTGTCATCCATACCATTTTCTATATTTTCACACAAAGAGCTAAGGATTTTGCCTCTTTCATAGCACTTCCTCGCGTGAAGAAGTGTATTGTGCAGTGGTGCAGATCATTTTCTCGCACAGGGCTGCACTTAATTTTGCATGAAATTTTGCAACAACACATGCAAATACAGTTTCCAAAATTCAATTTATCATTATTTTTTGAGTAACAATTTTCTCTGAAGCATTTTTCTTTTCAATTTTTAGTTTTCAAATAGCTTGACAATGGTTTGAAGGATGCCCATTGAGGACATCTTATTTGTAACACTTGAAACATATACTAATTGTGTGATTGTAGGACATTTGTAAAAGATATGCATGTCAAAGACTTATTTCAAACCCACTTAAATGTCATGTCTTCTTTTATTGTTTTTCACACACAGTATAAATAGGGCTTGTGAACTTCGTAGGGTGCAAGATAGGGGAATAGGGGAGTATGCTCTTCACTACTTGGAAATGATTCCCAAGAGTAAATAAAAATCCTAGAAGCCTTTGAAAGATGGTACTTGAGGGAGGAAAGCAAGTTAGTGGTTCTCCTATAGGAGTCTTTTCTATGAATGGATGATGATTTCCTTTTTAGGGAATCAAAATATTGAGAAGGATGAATTGGGATTGATTAAGCTAACTCAGTGATTCATGCAAGGTGATCAGGTAGAGGAGTATGCTCTTTCCCCTTGAGGGAAATTAGAAACTTGGACCCTTATATCTGAACCACCAGTCTGAGTCAACCTTTAGAGGGCCTGCTAGAGTGATGCAACCTCTAGGAATCACCCAAGTGAGCACAATACTTTCGCTAGAGATTCCAACTCACTATAATAAAGAAGCTTTGTAGAGTGAAAGAATCCAAATCCATGTTAAATTTGTCCTCTTGATTCTTGATATCACATATCAAGAGGAGGCTCTTTTTGTTGCACTAGCCAGCACTGACCCCACTCTTGCTAGTCAAGTTTGTGCACTTTTAGATGCTAGTGTGGGCTGTTGGTCTTAACTTTGCTTGTGAATCCACTAGGGATTAATCTAAATGGAAACCAAGTAAAAACTTCTTAGATAGTTGGTACCTAGTTTACCTCTGAAAGAGGCACAATCTTTGTGCAAGGAGGGGGAAGAATCTCTCCTATAGATCCTCACCATAGGCATGTACTTGGGTGTTGGAAGGTGGTATATGCTCTTGACCCTTACCACAAGAGTGTTCATTCAGTGTATATGTTATTGAGCCCTTGTAATACAACAAAAATATAGGTGCCCTCTAGTGTGGTGACATGGTTGTGTGAGGTGAACACATGTACATAAGTTGTGAGACAAAAGTTTTGCCCTCTCTAACATTTTTGGTTATAGGGATAAATTGTGTTTTTTATTGAGTCGTTAAACTTGTCCAAATCCATCAAACAAACTGAAGGTCAAGATTCCCCTGTCCCTCCAAGTTGCTTTGCCCTTGGTTGGATTATTTGCAACTACTACTTGCTTCCCATGTCTATCTAAAAAGAACCATCTTCTTGAAAAAATAATGTTGTCTAAAAACTTGAAAACCATTTTTCTATATATTTGAAATCTGTAAAAACAACCAATTGTCTATCTAGAATTGTCTAAAACTTGTAAAATCTCTTCAAATCCAATCAATAGTTATCAGTCTATCCAGATTCTTGCACCTAGTTTTACAAAATTTTGCATGAGAAAGTACCTTGTTAGCATGTGCTCACACAGTTCTATACAAGTCTTCAAGAAGGTCCCTACAAATCTCCATGTGGGATTTTTCAAAATATTGTCCTTTTATGCTAAACCTTGTCTTTTTGTGGTACTTTAAATTCCTCGCATGACCCTATGTAAGTTATCGCATGAGAAACCTAGTCAAAAGTTGTTGTTCTAAAACTTCACATCCTTCTTTAGGTTTCCTCACATAGTTCCCTACAAATGTTCGCGCGAGGTCTTGTACTAAAAACTCTCAAACTGTCTTGTTAGAGCTATCTATGCTCTAGGTCTGATCTACATCTGCGACATTTACCAATTCTCTATTTGCAAATAATGTCAAACACTGACTTCTTGTTTAGGTAACAACTTGTGACCTACACACAAACTAGTCTCATTATTTGTCTATCTTGTTGTTTTCCTCTTGTGTTTCTCATACTTTGTGTCATGATGGTCATAATATTTGGCTATTCTAGCTATTACTCAGATGACTTGTACCATAGTACACAACACTCTTATCTTTCTTTTTTGAGACTGCACTCTAGCGTGGTCCTTATTTAGGCTTTCACTTTTTGTCCTTGTCTATGATTGTGGCAACAAGAAGTGGAAACATGTTTTATCCCCTTTAACTTGGTGAGGTAGAGCTAGAGGTCATAATCATGGTAGAGGTTGCTTCTCAGTTTATACATAGTCTATGTCTAGTTCATCTAGTGAGAAGTCTTCACGATCTCCTTCACCTATCAGATCACCTCATGTTTAGAGAATATTCTCCATAAACTTACAACAAATTGGGAACCCCTTGTATCAAGAGAATCCTAAAACTAGAAAAGGTCATATATTTCCAAACAACATGGCTGAATTCTTATTTAGACAACCTTTTCAATCAACATACATTGAAACTTATCACATTTCTAAAATGGTTGATCATGAACTAGAACACAGAGAACATAGTAGAGACCAAGATCAACATAGGAATGAACGATAAAAGGAACCTTTTACTAATGAAAATGAGGAAGAGGAAGAAATAATCCTCAAACATATCAAAAAATGTGTAAGGATAAAAAATTCCAAAAGATCATGGAAATCTTGCTTAACAAAGAGAAAGAGAAATACTTTCTCAAACTTACTAAAGAGGGAGCCAAGCTACCTAATCAAAGCTACCTAATCATTTTAACATTGAAACTATCATTACACCTGAAGAGGAAACTAAAATATCCAAATTGCTAAATCAACTAAAGATCATGCAAGAATAGTTAGCCCAAATGATGCGTGATAAAGACAAGCCTACAAAAACATACACCTTAGATGCTCTTTTTCTATTTTCTTTTGAAAAGAGTATAGACATGCCTCCTTTTCTAAGAGGATTTGAGTTACCTAAGTATGATAAATACTTTGGAACTACTAATCCCCAAGATCATTTATAGAAATTTGGTGCCTTGTTTATGGAATTTATGCATAATCAAACATATCTCATGCATCTATTCCTAAGAAGTCTAGGTGGTCAGGCTATGGAGTGGTTTTCACACTTGCCTACTGGTATCAAAACATTCAATGAGATTGCTAACTTTTTTGTCCAATAATACTTCATGGATAATCTTGATATCTTCATGGATAATCTTCTACCTAATTTTAGGTATAGAGTTCAACCTCAAGGTCCATGTACCTTCAGAGACATGGTCACACAAGCTATCTAGATAGAGGAATTCATTGTCAAAAAGGGTGAACTGACCCATTAGAAGGATACTAAACAAGGGTCAACCTTTGATAGGGAAAAATCCAAGTATGCAAACAAAAATTAAGAGGTTGTGCATATTGGAGTTGTTGACAATATTACTCTTAAATTTGCTAAGGCAACTTTCAATCTTATAGATAATCTCAAAGAATCCAAAAATGTTGAGAAACATCCTTCTAACAACAAATTGTTAGCATTCTTAAGAATAACTGAGAGGGGGGTGAATTAGTTATTCAAGGTCCAATAATGTCCAATCCAATTTTTCTAATAAAATGAGAGTGAATCAGAAGTACTATCCTTTTTACTTTCTTATCATGCATGCAATTAAACAATCATGAAAAGTAAACATGCATCACCACATAACACAAAGGATTTTGGTAACCCAAAAACCTTCCAGGAATAAGAAGGTAAAACTGGGGTGGGGATGATAATCACAAAATAACTATGCAGTTGATTTCAACCACTTCTGATGGTTTGCCCTGTTAAAGGCTTTACACACTGTCAGATGTGAAAACCCTGTTAGGAGTGTGTCCTGTTAAAGGATTTAAGAACATTCAACTTATAATTCCACCTTGTTAAAAGATTTACATAGAGCTGTTAGGCTCACCCAAGTCCATGGGATTTATAGTCACCTTCTCAAAAGAATCTTTTATCCCTCTCTAAGGTTCTCCTATCCTCCTCCTGAGGATCTCTTATCCTTCTCCAGAGGATTGCTTATCCTTCTCCTAAGGATCTTCTATCCTTTTCCTGAGGCTTATCCACCTAGCTGTTAAGATAACCTAGAAATGTAGGATTTCAATGTCTAATACAATGGTAAGAGAGTATTAGAAATATTTTGACTTGATAAAGATTGCAACCCTAACCTTGTAGATTTCAGATCACTCTTCAGTTCCTTTCTTTGCTTGGCTTTTCTTCCTTGCAGTGCTGACATCTTGTTCACCCTTCAAGATCTATCTCCTTGAGTTCTTCTACTTGTTATGCCAATGCACTCTATGGTCACTTAATCAACTCAGAGTCTTGATGCACTGTACTTACTCCTCACTATGTCTTCTTCTTGACACTTCACACTAGCCTTCTCTTGGCTTCTTTGCATGACCACACTTATGACCAACTCCCTCTCAGACACACTTGATCTCTGACATGTAACTCCTTATAAAGAAGTTCTTTTCTTCATTTCCCACTCAAATCTTGATTTGATCTTAGAAAATAATATTGTTTTCCCTCTAAATTTCTTCTTCTAGAAACTTCACGATAAGTCCACCAACATTCGCCTTTAATTGGTTTGCATGGTTTACATAAAATTTTATGACATCTACTCATCATTCTTATCATCCAACTAATTCAAAAAATTCAATGTAACAAACTTATCATTACTGATCTGGAAAATCTTTTGACTTAACAAATAATGCAACAACTCAGCATCATTGGTTTACTAATGCTCGGCTCCTTTTGTGTTACTCAACTTCTACTGCATTTACTGATGCTCAACACCTGAAGAAATTTTCTTGGCATCCATTACCTTTTTTTTTTTTTTTTTGATGCTCGACACTTGAAGTCTTCTCTTGAGTTACTCAGCACTTGAACAATTACTCGACACTTGAACATTCTTATGTTACTCGGCACCTAAAGGATTGCTCGACACACACTAAAGTTGAACTTGCTCAGCTTCAGCTAAGAATTTTCTCGGCTCTAACTAGCTTGCTCAACTCTCTCAAATGAACTTAGTTAGGCTTTACAAATGATTTAGTTAAACCTTACATCTTTGATGTGTCTTAGTGTGTCCATTCTCTGTGTCTTAGAGTATGTCATCAATACACTATTTCATCAATGGATTAGCTACTCCTTATACTTCTTTACAACATCATAACTTCAACCTTTCTCTAGGTGCTCTAGTTAGATCTTATTGATTGCCTCCTCCTTGTCAATCAACCAATTGATAACACTTGGATCATAAAGCAATTTTTATTCCTACAAGTAGCAAGTTTGACATCAATGAAAAAACAATGATTGAAAACATTCTTTACCAGTTCCATTATTCTTCATTCATGATCTTTTCAATCATTTCCAACAATCTCCCTCTTTGGCATTGATGGCAAACCAAACTGATCAATTGATTGAGTTGATCAACTTAGTTACCACCAAAATTAGATACCAAACAAAAAACTTGTTGTCATTACATATCTTCCTCTTTGTATCATGTCTCCCTCTTTTTCTTATACAAACTAAATCCTTTTGTTCTGCTTCTCCCTCTTGACTGCTGCATCCTTACTACTGATCTCATACATCTCCATATCTTTACCTTCCATTGATTAGTTTCTCATAAATCTCCCCCTTTGACATAAATGCCAAAAATGTAGCATCTTCAACATGCTAAATATAAGCTTTTCATCTTCATATTTTCTCCCTCTGTCACCATGCTTGTGACTGATCTAGAATTTCTATTCCTATTGTCATCCTCTGCATCATTCTTCTAATATTTCAATGATCTACTCTTGTTGATGTAGGGAAACTTCTTTGTTGGTTTAGACTGCTTGAGTTAGGGGTATTACCCCCAAATCGCCTCTAAGATATTCATAAGTATCTTTGGGTAATGGTTTGGTGAAGATATCCGGAGTTTGTTCCTTTGTGTGAATGTACTCCATCTTCACTTGTTTGTCTTCCACCAATTCTCTTACATAGTGATACTTGATTGTAATATGCTTGGTTTTTGCATGCATTACTTGATTCTTGGATATGTTTATAGCACTTGTATTATCACAATATAGTATCACAAGTTTGGTTACCTCTTCTTTCATTCCTTTCAATAGATGTTTAAGCAATACAATGTTTGTGCAAGTGACTGTTGCTGCCACATATTTTGCTTCTGTAGTGGACTGAGATGTGCATGTTTGTTTCTTGCTAGTCCAAGTAACTTGCCTTCTTCCTAAGAATAGTGCTCCTCCACTTGTTCTTTTCCTATCATCAATGTTGCCTCCCCAATCTACGTTTGTGTATGCTTTGAGCTCAAACTTTACATTCTTTTTGTAATATAGGCCAAAATCATCAGTTCCTTTGAGATACCTCATTATGTATTTTACCACCATGAGATGATTTTCTTTAGGAGTAGCAGAGAATCTAGCCACTATTCCAACTGCTAGTGCTATGTTTGGTCTACTATGTACATGATATTGTAGTTTTCCAATCATGGATCTGTACATTGTTTGATTGACTTCAATTGATTCATCATTTTTGGATAGCTTATGTCCTATTGCCATTGGTGTGCTGATAGGTTTAGAGTCTTCCAATCCAAACATCCTGAGTATCTCTTTGATGTACTTTGATTGTGTCATGAATATACCATGTTTTAGTTGATGTACTTGCAATCCAAAAAAGAACTTGATTTCTCCAAACATAGACATTTCAAACTCATGTTTCATTTTGTCAGCAAAACTTTTGCAAAGCACTTCCTTTCCTCCAAAAACTATGTCATCCATAAAGATTTTAGATACAAGGATATCCTTACCTTCTTCTGATTTGATGTACATGTTGCTGTTATCATCAGTTCTTTCAAATCCTATTTGAACTAGATACTTGTGAAGTCTCTCATACCATGCTCTAGGGGCTTGCTTTAATTCATATAGAGCCTTATGCAATTTGTATACCTTTTTTTTGTTATTTTCATCAAAAAATCCTTTTGGTTTCTCTATGTAGACTTCCTCTTCAAGTATACCATTAAAAAATGCAGACTTAACATCCATTTGGTAGACTTTAAATCCTTTGAAGGCTGCATATGCTAGTAAGGTCCTTACTCCTTCCATTCTGGCAACTAGAGAAAAATTTTCTCCATAGTCTAGTCCTTCTTCTTGTGCATACCCTTTATAGACTATTCTTGCTTTGTTTCTTGTGATTTCACCATTCTCATCTAACTTGTTTCTAAATACCCACTTGGTTCTAATTACATTCTTTTTAGTTGGTCTTTAGACTAAGGTCCACGTCTTATTCTTTTCAATTTGTTCTATTTCTTCTTTCATAGCATTGTACAAGTCACCATATTTTATGGCTTCACTTACTATTTTTGGTTCCATTGCTGAGCAAACATGTCTCACTTCTGAGTCTATTCCTTGTCATTGGTCTTGCCTCTTTGTTTCCAATAATTTGATATGCAGGATGATGTCTTCTTACATACTTTTCCAATATTGGTTCTTTCCTTGTTTGCATGTTGTCTCTTTTAGAATCTGAACCTTCAAGTGTATTTTCATCATATATTTCTTCATTTTCTTCTTGTTGATAGCTCTCAAAATTTGAATCAACATTCTCTGTATTCTGTAGCTAAGCTTCTAGATGTGTCTGCTGTTCGACATTCACTGTCTATGATTTGGCAGATGCTAGATTTTGTTGCTAATTGTCATTCTGAGTTGCAACTTCACCATTATTAGGTATACCTTCATAAAAGTATACAAAGGTCTTGTATTATTCTGCTTTCTTGGTATTCTCAACACTTTGAACTTTTGCAAGCTCATCAAATTTCACATTTGTGCTTTCTACTACTTTGTTAGTGTTAACATTCAAGCATTTATAAGCTTTGCTTCTAGTAGAATAACCAAGAAATGTGCCTTCCTCACTCTTTGCATCAAATTTTCCGTTTCTAGACTCTTTATATATATAGCATTTGTGTCCAAATATTTTGAAATGTTTTACATTAGGAGAATGCCCATACCATAATTCAAAAGGTGTTGCATTTGTACCTTTCTTGACTTGAACTCTGTTTAGTGTGTAGACTGCAGTACTTATAGCTTCTCTCCAGTACTTGAGTGCAACATTTTTCTCCATCATTAAGGGCCTAGCATAGTCAATAACTGATCTATTCCTTCTTTCTACTATACCATTATGAGGTGGAGTCCTAGGTGTTGATGTCTACCTTTTGATTCCTCTTTCATTGTAGAATTCTTCAAATTCTCTTGATGTGAATACACCTCCTCTATCAAATCTGTGACATTTTAGGCTCTTCCCAATCTCTTTCTCAACTCTAGCCAAGTACCATTTGAACATTTGGAATGCATTTGATTTTTGTTTCAGGAACATGACTATTATCATCCTTGAATAGTCATCTACAAATAGCATTATGTATCTATCACCTTTGTAGCTTTGTACTTCAATAGGACCACACAAGTCAGTATGAACTAGTTCTAATACTTCATTAGAAGTATAAGCCTTTATTTTGAAAGTTGACTTGGTCATCTTCCCTAGTTGGCATTGTTTGACCACGGTGTTATTAGGCTTCTTCAACTTTGGTAGACCTCTAACTTTCTTCATTTTGCTGATGTTTATTAGATTGTCAAAATTTACATGACATAGCCTCTTGTGCCATAACCATACATCATCACTTTGAACAATGAGACAAGAAGCATCTTCCATGTCTAGGTAGAACAAATTACTTCTAGTCTGGTCACCTTTTCCTATTAGACTTCCTTGAGAATCATAGAT
Organism: Cupressus sempervirens; assembly: GCA_028749045.1. Classification (NCBI taxonomy): domain Eukaryota; kingdom Viridiplantae; phylum Streptophyta; class Pinopsida; order Cupressales; family Cupressaceae; genus Cupressus; species Cupressus sempervirens. The sequence continues at coordinate 787,423,622 of CM053790.1, forward strand.
CTTGGCAATTCTATTTTCAAGTTCAACCTTGCATCCTATGTTGCCTAACTGTGAGACACTTAACAAGTTATAATTTAGGCCTTCAACATAGTATGCATTATCACATGGTATCTTTTTAGTAAGCTTGATACTACCTTTCCCTTTGATCTAACATGGTGCATTATTACCAAATCTAACACTATTTCCTTCATATTGAGTAAAGGAAATGAACTTAATTTTATCTCTAGTCATGTGATGAGAGCATCCACTATCTATGATCCATTTTTTATTCTTGTTCATGCAGGTTACCAGGGCAGTTGCTTCATCTTCATCTGATTCATCTTTCATAGCCACATAGACTACTTCAACATCATTCTTGTTAGAGTCTTCTTCAACAATGTAGCATCTTTTGCCTTTACCTCTATAGTTCTTGTTGTCCTCTTTCTTGTTCTTGAAGTTGCCTCCATCCTTGTAATTTTTCTTTTGTGTGCATCTGGCTAGAATGTGACCAACTTCATTACAATTGAAACAAATTATTGGCAGCTTACCTCTGAATTTTCCTCTTCCTCTATGAAATCTTCTTGATAGTAATGCCTCCAATTGATCTACATCATCTTCATCAGTGCTGCTATCACTAGATGCATACTTTCTTTTTCCACTCTTTTTCTTTGTTTGCACCTTCTCATTGTCTTTTATTGTCATCTTGGCTTTGAATGTAGATTTAAAGTTTTTTGGCTTGTAGTTGTCAAAGTTGGATAGCTCAAAGGCAGCGAGTCTTCCAATTATTCGTTCAAATGACAATGCGTTGCCTGGTACACACCTTAGCTCTTGGATGGCTGATACCCTTATAGCATAGATGGGAAGAAAAGTTCTCAAGTATTTTCTACATACTATTTCTTCTGCTAACTATCCTCTTAGGCTTCTTATGGCACTTACCACTTCCTTCATCCTTGCACCATATTGAGCAGCATTCTCTCCTTCTTCCATTTTCGTGTCATCAAACTTTCCTCTTAGGCTCTCTCTTTTGGCTCTCTTGACATTATCATCTCCTCCATAGATTTTTGATAATGTTTCCCACATCTGATGTGCAGTACCACATTCTTTGATGTCATCATACTCGGCATAGCTTAGTGCTGAAGTAATATATAACATCGCTTGATTGTGCTCCTTCTTCTTGCTCATGTCATCTACAGTGAGGGGTCCTACAGGGTCTACATGATCAACTGTGATTGAGCTCTATGCATAGTCACCTATTGATCTAAGGTGTAGCTTCATCAGACTTCTACACACAACAAAGTTTTTTTTGTTTAGCTTGGGAACTTCTCTCTTGGACATCTTGATCTTCCTGCTGCTAGTACCTTGAAACAAATCAGCAGTGGGCTCTGATACCAATTGTTAAAATTCTTTAGAATAAATGAGAGGGGGGTGAATTAGTTATTCAAGGTCCAATAATGTCCAATCCAAATTTTCTAATAAAATGAGAGTGAATCATAAGTACTATCCTTTTTACTTTCTTATCATGCATGCAATTAAACATTAAACAATCATGAAAAGTAAACATGCATCACCACATAACACAAAGGATTTTGGTAACCCAGAGACCCTCCAGGAATAAAAAGGTAAAACTAGGGTGGGGATGATACCCATAAAATAACTGCGCAATTTATTTCAACCACTTCTGATGCTTTGCCCTCACTAGTACATTTGAGACCATTTTTTGACCATTATTGGTCAAAATTTCAACCCAAATTTTGACCAAACTTCGACCAAATTCGACCAACCCATTGGTCAAAAATAGGTTGGTCAAAATTTTGACCAATATGTTGGTCAAAAAACTTCCAAAGTCATGGTGCAAGTTCTGCTAGGAATTGGTCAAAATTTTGACCAATGAAGGTAGAAAATTTTGACCAATGAAGGTAGAAATTTTGACCAATGAAGGTAGAAAATTTTGACCAATAAAGGTAGAAATTTCAACCAATGAAGGTAGAAAACTTTGACCAATAAAGGTAGAAATTTTGACCAATGAAGGTGAAAAATTTTGACCAGCGAAGGTAGAAATTTTGATTAATGAAGGTCAAAAATTTTGACCAATGAAGGTAGAAATTTTGACAAATGAAGGTAGAAATTTCTACCAACACCTGGGTGTAAATTTTTTTTTAGGCATTCTATAACACAGTTCACATCCCTGCGTATGATATGACATTTTGCATGCATCCTGCACTCTCTCATTCGGCTAATGATGGATTACAGAGAGTGATCTGAAACGATGATGCTAAAAAACACACACAATCAAATCCAAAACGAACTTGCATTACAAATGGATTGTGGAAATCTGATATTGTTAATTTTGCATGCATGTCCACTAGGAAAATCATAGAATGCCTGAAAAACATCGACATTAACTAATCAAATTATCGCAAGCACCAACATTAACTAATATGATTCTTCATTAATATGCCTAATACAATAAGCAAACTTGGGAACTATGCACAACAAGTTATACGCTAAAAGGAAATCATTTAGGAGATACAAAATTTGAACAACC